>JACAZG010000016.1:1800000-1974397 GCA_014461125.1 Mycena kentingensis (nom. inval.) | reverse complement strand
CCTCTTACATTCTCCGCCACATTCACTGCAACTTCCTACCCCGCCCTCTCAAACGCTCTCGCGTCACTCTCCATTACTCTCCCTTTTTTTCAGTCAAGCAGAGGACGCAGCGATCTCTCCTTACGCCCCCAACGCGGAGCTCTCCAGCGCAACCAAACTGCCGAACAGTTCGTCCCCCGCCGCCAGCACCTCCTCAACGTTGGCCTGGACCTCTCTCCACCGGTCCGACACGGTCTTCCTCCGCTACCCTTTCACCACCCCCCCCGAGCAGGACGCGCATCCGGACGAATCACCTACACCACCCTCGTCGGGAACCCCAACTGGTTCCTCCATCCCGATAGTTATATCAACTGAGTCCTCCACAAACCCTGACGCGGTCTCGTACCCGCTTTCCTCGACGCCGCCTCGCGAGTGTGCCCTGCCAAAGAAAGATACGTCAAGGAAAGAGGCGCCGAGGTTTGGCCAGATGGCGAGCAACCGCGTCTTCGCTGCGCCTTTTGTCGCAGAACTTATGCGGGCGTCAACGCCAGAGCATGTGGCGCCGACACGTATTCTGAAAAGCACAAAATCGCAATGTCCAACCGCCGCAATGACTTGGACCGTCCGCGTGGTCGCATCCAAACAGTACGTCCTTTGCCTTTTTATTGTCCCCTCCTCCTAATCGTCGCGCCAGAAAAGGAGAATAAACGCGGTCCCAAAGTGCTCAAGAAGGAGGGTGAGCTTGACACCATCGTTGACCTCCCGGATGTCCCCGTCTCGATGCGCCAGTCGTCCCCAAGGAGAAATTCCTGCCCGCCCTTGATATCGCGCTTCCAAGCAGCCGCCTCCGTCGGTCCCTGTTCTTCCTCCGCCATCGCCATTTGACGCCGCTCTTGACGCCGTCCTTCCGTCCTCCCTCTCGCTTTCCCTCCGACCAGCCATGGCGCTACAACAGCCACAGCCATCCCTTGCATCGTGCAGAGTGTGTCATTGACGATGCTCCGTGACGACAGCCTATCGTCCAAACACCTTTGTCAAGAAGAATCGTCGAGGGCTTACCGTCGTCAGCCCCTTCGCTCTCCAAACGCCACAAACGGTCGGGAAAATCCTACCCATTCCCCAAATCGTTTGTTTACGCGTCGCCAACTCGCGAGCACCCGCCGCCGTTTCTTGCTCGTCAAAGCAAAGCGTCGTCGGACGTGTCCGACGCATCGGATGTCGAGCCTTCGCTGGGCTTGACCCCTTTGCAACGACATGGGAAGAAGAGACGTGAGCAGAGCCCGCCGACGTCGAGTCCAGGGCGATTCGTCAGAACCCGACGCCGCTTTGCGGGACTGGTTTAGGGTCTGTTGGAAGCGTTTGCATTACCGGACAGCTACCAGCTAAATACCATACTGGGCATTGAGACTTGTTGCAGTTGGAAGAGGATGAAGAGGAGGCAGAGGTGTGTATCTCGCTGATGTGCAGCCAGACGAGCGAAGACCCGCCACTAAAAGCGACGTCGTACGAACGCCGAGACGTAGAATACTATGTTGCTACTTTTTGCTATATCTTGCTTTGCTTTTTCGAATTGTGTATCCTCAGATTTATCCATCTCTAGCATCTATAGTATTATTTCTTGTGATTGAGAACAATATCACACATCAGCCAAACGACAAGAGCAAAAGACGCGGTTGGAGCTGGCGATATGATAGCAAGGCCACATTAAGGCCAGTAATGAAGAGCTTTGAAGGACGGAGGTTGTAATGAGCTTGAGCAAGAATGACTCCTGGAGGGATCATCTCATCACGCCCTCTTCCTCTCAGCCCCACCACCGCAGCGCCGGCCTGCTTTTCTACCTACTCTCAATGCAAGCAATCAAGTGCGTCGTTGTAGGCGACGGTGTGTGCACACACTCCCCAAAGAACTTGAAGAGCTAAACGCAGTCTTAGGTGCTAAGGTACCGTCGGTATGTGCTTCAGCAGCCCTATTTTCACTTCATTTCTCAAAATGCACCAGGCAAGACATGCTTGCTCATTTCCTACACCACCAACGCCTTCCCCGTACGCACATCTACCACCCTCCGGACACTCTTTCCGCGTTTGGCTCAACCCCAATTTGTAGGGCGAATACATCCCCACCGTCTTCGACAACTACTCCGCGAATGTCATGGTAGACGGCAAGACCATCTCACTCGGACTGTGGGACACGGCTGGACAGGAAGACTACGACCGCTTGCGCCTCCTCTCTACCCCAAACGGACGTGTTCTTGGTTTGCTTCTCTCGTCAGCCCATGCCAGTTATGAGAACGTCCGGACCAAGGTACGTGCTCTCAATCCTAACCAGCCGGGCCTTGACTCTTGTCCGGTAGTACCCAGAGATCTCGCATCATGCTCCGTCGACCTCGATCGTGCTCGTTGGGACGAAGCTCGATTTACGCGCGAGACCCCGCTACTGTTGAGAAGCTTCGGGACCGGTGCGTCTTCTGCACAGGCTGATTAAAAAGGACTCTCAAATGCTCCGCAGTCGCGTGGCTCCGATTCAGTACAACCAGGGCGTCGCCATGTCTAAGGACATCGGTGCCGTCAAGTACTTGGGGTGTTCCGCGCTGACGCAGAAGGGACCTGAAGGTCGGGATGGCATCACTGCTGTTCTCTGTACGTAACTGACCCACGCCTTGTGTATTCGGGCCGTGTTCGACGAAGCGATCCGTGCAGTCACCAGTGAGTATCTGTCGGCCGTATAGCATGTCCGACTGATGGAAAAAATGCAGTAAACCCGCCTCCCGCACAGTGAAGAAGTCGGGTTCAAAGTGTATTATTGCGTAGAGGATGGAGGGCCAGATTATCGAAACTCTTGGACGCCAATTTCTAGTTTCTTTGTGTTACGACCAACTCTTTATGCCCGCTTCATCGTGTGCCTTTGTTTTGACTCCTGATGATTGAGGAGCGCTTGACCAATCATCCCACCCTCCTGGGCCCATGCTCGTCCGCTGCTAGGTCATGTCCGCTCCTACAACGACCGCCGCAGGAGCGTGGAGACGCAGGCATCTGCGTTGGACCCCTCCATCCTTTCCTTCGGCGGCTACTCCCGCCAATTTCCCGCCGTACCGGATTCTATCCCAGGTTCGCCCGTCGCTGGCGTCTTTCCGCGTTCTCCGTGGCCCCCTCCAGCGGTCCTTCTCGGCTCCGGGAGACGCACAACGATGGTCCGTATGACTGGGCAGAAGGAGCATCAACCATCGACTCTGTTGGCGTCGACGCGGCCGAACACTCGCTGTTGTCCACATCGTTCATCACCGGCCTGCTACGTGAGAATGCCGACTTCCGCACGACGCCCAGCAGAAGTCATCATGCGGCCTACAATTTACGCGCCAATTTGGATAATACTAAAGTTTCTGACCAGGTGTTTCGGTCGCGAGCGACTTCTCCGAAATGACCTATCCTCCTCCGCGAACGCGATTCCACTAGGGGCACCCCCCGCCGCAGCGTCCACAAGGGCAACGGCCGCAGGGCTCGTCAAGACCACCACCTAGTGCGTTTCAGCCCATTCCCGAATCATCATCTGCGACCGGGATGGTATCGGACGACGATACGCTGTGTTCCAACTTGGATGACCCCGGCGGACGAGCAGGGGACTGCCCGGGGCGGCAACGTTGACCCCGAGAGACATGAAAGTCGCGTCCAGCGCCCCCTTCCTACGGCAAGAGGATACGAGCCAGCATACACTCCATCCACACCTCGCCCTATAGCCCCGCTCTTCCTCGAGCGGGACGCAGCAAGATTCCTCCCGCAAACAACACCTCCCGAAACACGAATGTCGATGCACTCGAATCGCAGTCGTCGCAGCGTTGTTCCCTCGTTCATTTCCGCCTCTAGCAGGTCAATCGTCAAAGCTTTTACCTGGAGGAAAAACCACTGCCGCCGATACCCAAAATCCCGCATATTCCCCGTTGCACATGAGGCCGAGTTCAAGCAGAAGGAAGAGTCGACTCCGTTATCGCAACTTCTTATGCGTTCGGATGCTCTCCGGTCTGCTCTGGACAATGGGCAGCACCCGCATGCTAGCTTGCGACACGGTCGCCCATGTCCATGTCCAAGACACCGATGCTACTTCCGGACGACGATCGACTGGCCTACAGTCCAACGCCGTACTCGGACCTATGACTGGTCGTCCTGCCTTATCATATTCGTTCTACCACGACCACCAGTCCTCACCCAGTCCGCAGGCCAAGCCGACCAACGCTTCTTTGCTCATCAAGAAGCGGCGGCTATGGATCATCATGCTTATCTTTTTGGCCGTTGTTATTGGGGCAGTTGGTGCAGCGATTGGGGTCACCTTACACAATCGCAACGCAAAGTCAGTCGTCTTGTAGCGGCAACTCCGCGGGTGCTGCGTGTGATTTGGGTAAATTCCTGGATGTTTGTAGTAACACCGCTGACCGCCGAAAACAGATGCGACCTGCGTCTGCACTTCTCCCGTCTCTAATCGCTGTGATGGTCTCGCACAGAACCTGGGTACATCACTTCTCTCTATTCACAAGACCGCACGCTGATACGCGCCTCAATAGTGACTTTGACGCCTACCATGAATACGCTGTTTGAGACCAACTACACGACAAATGATGTCTACCTTTGGATCTGGGCTGGTCAGTTGTTTTAAATTCTCCTTCCGACACTGTTGATGCTTTCCTAGTTCAAGGAACCGTCAAGGCGACCAACTGTGCTGCTCAAGCCGTTCTGGTGGATGTCGGCGCAACCTCAGCGTTAACAAACTTTCCCAATCGAACCGAGTGGGCTCAATCCGCGCTTCTATGGGACCTTCAGTCGCTCAATAACACTGGCCTGCGGGACTTTGTGTTGAATGCGCCCTGGAACCTCTTGACTGTCGACGGGCCAGTGACGGACGGCGACATTTCTCGATTTTCGACGACGGCGTCTGGCTACAGTTTCAACTTCGCTGCACAGACCTCGCGGTGCCGCCCGTCTCTTTCTTCCAATGATGGCCTCTCCGATGATCAAGCCGGAAGGGTGTCCAATACCGCACCATTGGACCGCATGTATAGTTTCGCGGCAGGTTCGCTCCATTGCTGTTTTACTGTTCTGGACACTCATATTTGCCAGCCTCTTCATCTCAACATCAAGGCCTGTTGAATGCGTTTTGGGTCACCAATCTTCAGCGCAGAGCCGACAAGCTTGAGACATTCTTGTCTATCGTCCGAAGTCGGTGTTCCATCCATGCCTTGTTTCTTGGCTCATAGTTCCCGAGGCTCGCCGATTATGATCCCTTTCAACGCGGGAAGCAGCGCCGTCCGATCTGTGTTCACATCGACGTCGTTCCCTGTGCCGATTTCGTGTTATCCTGACCTGACTGCGGCCCAATTAGAGCAGATCAATACTGTGGAATCGGTGTTTGGACTCGACGCGGTTTCTGCGCCTCCGTCCAAATTCGATTCCGAATGCTTCCCCTCACGCCCTGTCTATGGGATCCTGGACATACTGCGACTGAGGATACCTTTCGCCGACTCAAGGCAAAATATCTCTCGACAAGCGGTCACGCTGAACGCGGACGTTGGCCCCCGCGCGGTGGTGTACAGCGGGGGAGGTGCTCAGTGCCTTCCCGGGAACACCGAACAGCACTACCATTTCAACCGACCCCAGCACGTATGGCACCCTCAGCAACCTCAACCACGTTGTGTTGGAGTATCTTAGCGGCATGCCCACACTCGTGGCAAACGCGGTCGTTGACTTTGTTCTGTCCAATTCGACGACTCCGCCTGGCGCCAACTCACTGCTCGCAACGACCACCGTGCCGTTGCTCGAGGTTGCCCTATTTGGCACGATATCCAGTGCGGATATCGACTTTGTCTCCTCCGCATTGACAAATGCGGCTGGCGCGTTGGTGTTTGGTGCCGCGAACGGGCGACGCGCTGCGGAATTGGGCCGTTCCGACGACGGGCGACCTCGTTTGGACAGAGTTTTCGAACTCGTCCCTGATTGTACACGACGACTTCAAGTCGTCGACGTTCAACCAGACCTGGGCGGCGGCGCAACAAGCGCTAGGGACTGCTGGTGTCATCGTCGGAGTGTCCAACATCACAGGCTCCTTCAGTGCGACGGGGTTGTTCACGTCTTCATGATGCTACATTCATCTTTGCTAGCACTATTAGAGTATTGGGCTCGAGCTGTGCTTGGTCGTTCATTCGTTTGGGACTTGTTTATCGTTATCTACGTACCTTATCAGCGATGTTTGGCATTGTTTGTCCATTGAGTGACCGTACAACACACGCAATCAAGCGCCACTATTCGCATTGTTGTGTCCTCCCCGTCATGTCCGGTGAACAGGAGTCTCTGCTGCGCTCCAGAGTCGACTATGGCGCCGTCAGTGCATCTCCGCTGGACGGTGTCGCCGTCGCGCAAAATGGTCCGTCGAATGAGGATTGCTGGCCGCTGTAACGGAGTTCGTGCAGACACATCTGGAGAGTCGTTCGACAATGTACCACAAGAAAGACGCCGCCTTGGTGTCTCCAGCGCTGCATTTCTCATCTTCAATCGCGTTATTGGAACCGGGTACATAGCTCAGGATCCGTCCTCGCGAAGTCTGAACATCTCCCAAAGAATTTTTGCAACTCAAGTGTTATCCTGAGCGGGTCAGGAAGTGCTGGAGTTGCTCTGGTTATGTGGGTCGTCGGTGCGCTCATAGCAGGCGCTGGAACGACCGTTTACGTCGAACTGGGCACAGTAAGCAACCATTCCCGAACGACGCGTGGCTCTGACGCGTCCAGGGCCTTCCCCGGAGTGGAGGCGAGAAAAATTATCTGGAATTCATTTACAGGAGGCCCAAGTATATGATTACCTGCGCGTACTTCGTCTACACGTTCATATCGGTTAGTCTTGCCTTATTCTGAACCTACTCGTTTGAGAGATGCCAGGGCTCCAGCGCGTCGAACGGTATTGTTTTTGGCGAATGTAACATTCTCCTTCCTATTTGTGTCTTTCTTGACACGATTTGCAGATGTTTTGCGGGCTCTGGACCTTCCGCCAACGCCCACTTCATGGCCCCTCTCTTTAACTCAGATTATCGCTCTTTTGGTCCTCACGTTCTCCCTGCTTATGAGCGGCGTCTTCTCCCCGCGCGGGCGTGCGCGTGCTGAACGTCTTGGGCTCGTTCAAGCTCTTTATCCTCGCGGCCATTGCTATCCTTGGGCTTCTCTCTCTGGCTGGCGTATCAAGTCTAGCCGTTCGCGACGACTACGAACAGCCAGACAACTTCGCATCGTGGAGCGCCCTGTGGAAAGGCAGCAAGACCGATGTCAACTCTCTAGTGACTGCCCTTTACAACGTTATTTGGTGGGCGCTTTTACTTTCGGCTGGGCCAGTTGACGAGACGTGCTCCAGGTCGTTCATCGGATACTCGAACGCCAACTACGCCCTCTCGGAAGTGAAGGACCCTGTTCGGACAATCAAACGGTCTGCGCCTCTTGCGATCGCATCCGTCGCGACAGTGTATCTGCTCGTGAACATCGGTTATCTCGGAGTTGTGTCGCGAAATGATATCCTGGGTAGCCGGCAGATTGTGGCGTGCGTTCAATGTTCCAACTCGAGCGTGTGCTAAAAACATCCAGTGCCCTGTTTTTCCGCAATCTCTTCGGGCCTGCAACCGACAGGGTATCACAAATTTCTTTTCGTCGGCTCCAGTGTCAACCCCTCCGGTAGATTCTGAGCGGATGCATCGCGTTATCATCTTTGGGGAACATACTGGCGGTCCTCTTCACACAAGGAAGAGGTAAGCCTCACACATCCGGACCCTCCTCTGCTTACTCTTTGCAGTCGTCCAAGAACTTGCTCGCGAAGGCATCCTCCCATTTTCCGCATTTTTATCTAGCAACCGTCCGTTTGGCGCGCCACTCTCGGCCCTTCTGGTGCTCTACGGCATTTCCCTACTCGGAGTCGTCGCACCTCCGCCGGGAGACGCGTACCTGTTCTTGCTCAGCAGTAGGTCACGCTCCTCTAACTTTACTCCGAAACTCATTTTCCACAAAGTGTCGGGGTATTCCCTTACGCTCGTCAACACTTTCGTCTCCTTCGGGCTCATCATGCTGCATACCGCGCGGCCGAGCTGGAATTGGAACCCACCATTCCGCGCATCAGCAGTGGTCGTCTGGGCTTTCTTCGCCTCAAACGTGTTTCTTGCTATTGCACCCTTGATACCGCCCGCGCCAGGGAAAGGGACGTTCGAAACGATACCATATTACGTGCGTGTTGCTCATCCGCTAGCCTGCACCTTTCTGAAATAGACCCGCAGATGCATGTCTTCGTGACGATCCTCGCGTCGCAGCTTGGGGTTCTGTACTGGGCTGTTTTCTTCCGCTGGCTGCCGCGACGAGGAGGCTATGACCTCAAAAGCGAGCGTGTTGTTCAGGAGGATGGTGTATCGCGGACCGTATTTGTAAAGGTACCGCGAGGAACAGAGGCCCGGGATTTGTAGTGTAGTTGTAGCATAGACTGTAGAAATGCATCCGGACAGCGCCGGGCAATATTACATGAACCGATCAGAAGGCTCGGACGGCGTCCAGCTTGTCCAGTACCCCTCACTATCATGCCTAAGGCGCCTTCGTCAACTATTGTGCCCCCAGCCGTTGAAGCGGAACCAGGTCAGAATACTGTCTTGACCAGTCTTGTACTAGCGTCTAACATGTTGGAAGGCATGCCACCAGGTAATCTCATCTTGCTTGTTGCCCCCGCGCCTGACATCCGCACCAACTCGAGTGTCGGCGCCGCAAACTGGTACGTTCTTGTGTTCACGATAGCAGAACGCTGCTTACCTCGGTAGAAATGGTGCGCTTGCCCTTTGTTTGCCACACTCCGCTAATTGCGCGTTTATCTAAAGCGACGCAAAGCGTCCTTGCACAACCTGTATTAGATCTCATGCGCATGCTTGCGCACATGCTCCGCCTGGGACTCAGATACCTCCCGCCCCGGACTGCACGTTTGACGACAGTACGTGACGACTTGTGTCGTGTCGCGTTCCTCAATCGATCCGCGCAGTCGTTGAACCTCCCATCGTCAACGAACTCTCAAAACTCAGAAGCTTGAAGCCAGGATACGTGCGCAATTATTCGTTTCGGCCAAATAGGCCATCTGACTGACCTTCTACTAGTCGAGCTCGAAGCTCTGCTGCAACAGAAAGATGGCCAGGTCCTGAGCATCGCAAACGGTTCGCCTCCATTCGACGCAGATCCCTCGACAACCGTGTCTGTCGCGTCCGATAGCCCCAAATCGGCGTCTTCTGGACTCGAGATTGTCTTCCCTGGTTATGCGCCTGGTCTGCCTGGTCCTTTGCTGCTTCAGCATCTCGTTGAAGTTTTCTTCGTCTTTCATCCACACGCAAAACGCGTAATCCATGCCGAGCTTCATGGCTGCCCTTGCGACCGGCAATCCTATGCATCCGCGGTACCCCAGCGCGCCGCTTTTGCATGCTATCTGCGCCCTCGGAGCTTTGTACACCGCAGGTGCGACTGCACCTTCCTCTGTCCACTTTTTCTGAACCCAATTAGCCGTCACTTCGCCACCACTGCCCAGCTTCTTGTCGGACGAATCTCCGGATGAAATATTCACCCAACGGCAGCGACTAAGAGAGCGCCGTCCGGATTCTTTTTGCGGAGCAGCAAGCCAAGCTTGCGAGAGATACTGCCGACCAGATGGAGTCCGTTGGCGACCGCCTTTTGAGGTTCTGCAGGGTACGAGTGCACGAACAGCTCTGGGTACGGTCTAACGGCCAACAGCGAGGACCATTTTAACATACTTCTATTGGTATGTGGTTTTATGGGTCGGTTATGATTCTCTGACATGCCTACTGGTCCCACTCTCGGTACGTTTGGGTTTGATTGTTTAGCTGGACGATGATGCTAATCTGCCTCCTAGATGGCTGGAGGTACCTATTAACACTCGGATCTATTCGCAGAAACTAGAAACTTTCAAGGTATTCATACAATCATCACACTGCTTGCGCGTTGCAGTTCCCTTGGGCCTCAATGTGTGCCCGCCTTGTAAGCAGCCATTGCATTCCCTCGTGATGTTACTGAGCTTTGTTCAGTCCACTCCATAACGCACTCTGTAGGATTACCCTTGCCCCAACCAACAGCTCTAAACCCTATGCAGAATCGGCCGGCGTCGATTCTCTCTCCGGCACCTACAGTTCCGCATCATCGGTATTATCATCCTATCTTCATTGACCGACACTTTCGCAGGTAATCGAGGACGAGACGAGAAGGAATTTGTTCTGGTTGGCCTACTCAACGTAAGCTTTGGCCGAAAGGTGGCACCGTTGAACAAAAATTGGCCAGGGAGCGACTTCATGGATGTAGTAATGGCTGGGCAATGTCGTTGGACGACCAAGATGTCTCACAACTTCTCCCCGTCCGAGGCGATCACTTTGAGGCAAGCCATTATGAAACTTTGAATCCTCTTCCAATTTTATGCAGAAAGGAATGCTCGTATCCCCGCAAAACAGGCAGTGGGCACAGACGCGGGATGTTCTTCTCGAGCACCCGTTAGATCAAACGGACTCGTGCGGTTTCTGCTCTTACTACCGTTCTCATCGTTAAGGCTCTTAGATTCGTCTTGTGGATCAAGGGAACCATGATGATTTGCGAGTTTTTGACTGTCTGCGTGTCTAATGCTCAATCTCGGATAGCACGGGCCAAAATGTTCAATACCAGGTACGGTCGATACCAACTCCTTGATCAGTTCATGCTCACCCTGCTGTCGATTCCGCGCCAAATATCATTTTGGAGACGCCTCGTTCATGTCACCTCACCATGAGTCGCTGAGCTCCGACGAATCGGTCGACCCTAGGTACAGCATCTCCTACCACATCAACCACTTCTGACGCTACCAGGGGATCGCCTGCCTTCACTGAGATTGACAATATCGCGTCCAATTTCCGGTCCTCTTTCCCGGCTCACTTGCGCCATCCTATTGTCGAAAACGTTGTTGACCAACATCTGTACGGTGCTGCCGTTTTCTCCAGTATTCCGCTCACTGGGCTTAGATATGTTGCTTGCTTGATGCCTCTCTTGTAACACGGCTCTGTTGCACCATGTCACGTCTAACTCACTGCTCTAGGACGACCATCCTTTTGCATGATCCTCACGCAGATGTCCGCCGCTCGGGTTGTATATCTGCTCTCCGGATTGTCACTGCGGCACGTTCCATACTTGATCTCGCATACGAGGTCTGTAGCACCAGCTTCGACGTTACGCTGCTCGATCCATTCTGTTCTGTATGTGTTGTTTCTCAGCCTGGCGTCGCGTATTGAACAATCTGTCCAGTTCTGCTGGTTCGTAGCGTCCCGCGTGCTTGTGCGATTTTTGCAGGCCGCGATGGACGTGAACAATACGGATCAGGTATCGACATTGCGCGCAGAACTGGAATTCATGCAGTAGTGCTCTCCGCTCAAGCCTAGCCACATTGTTCATCGCATTTGCAGGGGCGCAATCATGCGAATTGGCCAACGCGTCCCTCTAGCATTCCGATACGGCAAGATGTTAAACGATCTCATTGCCAACCGCTGTGGCCCCTCGACGCAAGCGATTATCGAGCTCAATTTCCCTCGCACGACCGACGAGGTACTGGATATGGGTGCTTGGTTTGAGGAATCCAGTTCTTTGCATGAACCGCTGGGCCAACAAGCGGACCCGCGGAGTTTTATGACTGTAGGTTAGATACTAGACGGTTGTACGATATCTATACTGGTGTTACATGCGATGATAGGTTGGCTTCGACTGCGAGCTGCTCTACTGCAGGTGTGGCCATCGCCTTGCGTTTGCCGCGCAACACGTTTTCAATAAAGAATTCGCCAGCCTAGGGAGAGCGTTGGGTGGAAATGAACTCGGAGACAACCAACGAACCTTGTAACTGCTTCGTACGAGTGGTCCGCTGGCAACGTACAGGAAGCCCATGTCCTCAGCAATGGCCTTCCAGCGATCGAACTCTGCAGGCTCGACGTATCGGTCGACTTTCATGTGTCGCTTCGTCGGGCGCATGTATTGTCCAAAGGTAACGACGTCGACTTGAGCTTTGCGAAGTTCTGCGCATGCTCGAGTCAATATTTCCAGAAACGCCAGCAAAACAGACCTTTCAGAGCACGAAGAACTTGGTCTTCCGTTTCCCAATCCCAAGCATCATACTTGTTTTGGTCACACCGACGCCGACGGACTTTGCGTGCTCGAGGATCGCCAGACTCCTTCGGAACGTAGCGCGACGGTCACGAACAAACGGAGTCAACTCCTCCGTCGTTTCGACATTATGTGCAAACACGTCGAGACCAGACTGCGCAACAATTCCGGCGTCTTTGAGAACACCACCAAAGTCCCCGGTTAGGGCTTCAACGAGAATATGGGGGAGCCCTACGAATGTCCCTTGAGAACGTGAATAGACAAGAAAGGAGGTACGTACTTTTGCTTGATCTTGCGTATTGTTTCTGCAAAGTGGTGGGCGCCGTGGTCAGCCAGGTCGTCGCGGTCGACAGTTGTTAGCACGATGTATCCGAGACCCCATCGACTTATTGCCTCTGCAGTGTTCTCTGGCTCATGGGGATCTAGCGGAGGAGGCGTCTTGGACGTCTTGACAGCACAAAACCGGCACCCTCGCGTGCAAGTGTCCCCATGAGCTGGAATGGGTGTCAATGGGTTGGTAATCGAAAAGGGGCGCAGACCATGATCGTCGCAGTTGCCGTGCTGCGCCCTTCGGCCTCTGTTGCGCCAGGCTTCCCGCCCCAGCAGTCCCCGATGTTAGGACATCGTGCTTCCTCGCAGACGGTATGTAGTCCGGAGGCCGCGCAGATCTTTCTTGATTTTGGAATACGAGTTGCCAGAGGGGATGGATGTTTTGAGGAATGAGGGAAGCCGGGGACTTGGGAGAGTCGGTAGGTCGAGCACTGGGGGACGTAAAGCAGCGTACCCTTTGGTGTTCCCTAGCACCAGACGTTCGTGCTGTGGCGAGACATTGTCCGAGATGAAGTCATCAAGAGATGGCCCTGCAGAGAGTGTGTCTTTAAAGGAGGGCTTTGACGGAGGTGCCGTGGTTGCGAGACAGCGAATTGCTGTCCTTTGGAATGGCCGGAGACGACTGCAAGACGCGACCAACATCGAGGACGGACGGAAGAAGCGGAACGGATCTGCGTGACTGACTTGCTTTCCGACCATCGACATGAACGCTCTCTCGAGGCGCGAGGAGGAGAATCTTCTCAAAATAACCAAGGAGCGCGCAACCAAAGAGTGCCACGACGTCGTCAAAGGTCGCCTTCCGCCTTTTGTGCTTTATTTGCCTGATCCAGCGCAGCGTTCGCCGATTGCGTCTCGGGACGGACCATTTCAGTTGCTTGGGCGTGCAGAACGCAGCTCCACACGATGCAAGATTGCATGCTGCAGTTGTGAGTAGAAACAGAGAGGTTGGGTGACCTTCGTTGGCTGAACAAGCAATGCAGCACGGGCCCAGAGCCGTATGAGCGTGTGCGCGCAGAGTATCTCCGACTACGCAGTGAGCAGCGGGCAGCCAAACTCAAGGACTCGGTATGTTGATTATATTTTACAATAGGGTTGCTCAATTCTTCGCAGCCGCCGCCCACAACTTCTCCAACGCCATTAGCGACGAAATCACACTAAAACGCGTTGAGCATAACTCCTCCAATAAAGGATGTGAACATACCCGCATATTCCGACAACTCCGTCGTTGACGTTACTGAGGCCGAGGGCGCTTGCGGGGATCCAAAGGTCAAGGGCGTCGATGATGAATTGGTGGCGGATTGCGGCGCGAGTTCTGGAGAATCTGAGGGTGAGCTTGGAGCGGTGGTAGTGCACGTACGTCGCAATGGATTGCAGACGAGTTTGGCGGTCCGCATCGACCCCGACGTCCTTCTCGCTCGACTTTGAACGGAGAGCTTTGGATTCACGCGTCAACCTCGAGGTCTGCGTGTGTGAGGGAGATGAAACGACGACTTGGGGGCATGCGCACTCGGATGGCTGCATTTGCAATGCTCAAAAGGATTCCGGCGAGCCATGCGCGATTCGCGATTCTGGCGACTTTGGCTGCAGTCTCTGTCTGGAGAGTGGTGAACTTGATGGAATGCGCCTACGTCCAGTTGAGTAAAGTGAAGAGGACGGATGACCATGCGAACCCAGGTTACTGCATCGAGGGAGAGGTATAGGAAGTACGCGAGTTGGCGGCCGATTGTCGTGAGCTGCTCCGCTGCCGAGCCGGGGCTGAATGCGGCGCGAAGAGCGGCCTGGAGATGTTCAAGGGGCTTTCCGGAGGCGCATTACTGCACACTTGTGAATGTCAACCGGTCGGACAACTAGAAACGCACGCTTGCGCGCTGTGCCGAGGTGGCCCTTGAGTGCATTCCACTTGACTGCATCTGCCTTGTCACCGCGACTGAGGAGAAACCAGACGTAGAATCTGGCAAAGTTCTGGACGGCACGATATAGTTTATCGCGCCCGACGGTGGTAGCAGCGACGCGGAGAGACTGGGATACAGCAGGGTGGAGGACGAGCTGACTGGCGAGGGGTGGACATGAGGGTGGATTGTGAGTTGCAAAATCAGGTGTTACTGTCCGGCAACTCGGGTATATGCGCGACTATTGACGCGTACTGGCGCGTAAATGCGGCGATTTTGAGGTTGCGGAGAGGCGTTAATGTGTGAGCGGAAGATTCCGGATCGACTGTCGCTTAGGCGTTGGTTTCCGTCTGCTATGTTGGCCTCGCGTCGAGTGCGTCCAGTTCTAACCCATTCAACCCCTTCCTATGATGCGGCAATACATAGATACTACAACTCACGAGGGCCCCAGCACGGTCCTTCTCCTCAACTCACTCCGTCATGGCATGCCCCACTTCACCGTTTCCTCATCCCCTGCTCACAGAATCCAGGTCGGCTTCCGCGCTGAACGCGATACCTTTGGCGAACTCCAGGTCCCTACACACCCTCTGAACCACCCCCCCGACAGCTTTGAACGCCTTTCAGGTCCCCGCCGACAGATACTATGGCGCACAGACACAACGCTCTCTCCAAAACTTCGACATTGGCGGTCCAACCGAACGCCTTCCTCCCCCATTAATAAAGGCTTTTGGTGTCCTCAAGAAGGCCGCCGCAGCCGTCAACGTCGGCTACGGCCTCGATCCAAAAATTGGCACCGCGATCCAGCAAGCTGCCGACGATGTCATTTCAGGCGATCTCATCGACCACTTCCCTCTCGTCGTCTTCCAGACCGGTAGCGGCACCCAGAGCAACATGAACGTGAACGAGGTATGCAGCTGAATATATGCATGCGTGGACCGCCTTAACGCGTTCACTAGGTCATCTCTAACCGCGCCATCGAAATCCTCGGCGGCGAGCTCGGTTCCAAAAAGCCTGTCCACCCCAATGACCACGTCAACATGAGCCAGAGCAGCAACGACACGTACTGCGCCCGTCTTCTTGCCAGCATTCATCGTTAACCGCCGCGGCTAGATTCCCCACAGCAATGCATGTGGCGGCAGTCACCGAAATCAGCCACACGCTCATCCCGGCACTCACTGAGCTGCGCGACGCGTTGGACGACAAAGCCAGGTCTTTCGAGCACATTATCAAGATCGGGCGCACGCATTTGCAGGTGGGCATTGCATCTATAGTGCAGACATCAACTCATCGGTATTTTAGGACGCGACTCCGCTCACCCTTGGACAAGAATTCAGCGGCTACGTTCAACAAGTCAGCAATGGCATAGAGCGCGTCAAGGACGTCCTTCCACGTCTTAGCTGCCTTGCGCAGGGTGGAACAGCCGTTGGGACTGTTCGTGCACTTGTGGCCGTTTCGCCACTCCTGCTAACGACGGAAACAGGGATTAAACACCAAGAAGGGTTTCGATGTCAAGGTCGCTGCGGAAATCTCGAGAATCACTGGCTTGCAGTTCAAAACTGCTCCTAACAAGGTATGCTGTTCGCTTTTGTACCGGAGACGCGTCTGATGCGTTCCAGTTTGAAGCGTTGGCTGCTCATGACGCCCTCGTTGAAACCCATGGTGCCCTCAATGTGATTGCATGCTCCCTCATGAAGATCGCGAACGATATCCGCTACCTCGGCTCCGGGCCCGCGATGCGGGTTGGGTGAACTTAGTCTCCCCGAGAACGAACCTGGAAGCAGCATCATGCCTGGCAAGGTGAACCCGACTCAGTGCGAGGCCATTACCATGGTCGCAGCGCAAGTTATGGGAAACCAGACCGCCGTTAGCGTGGCTGGTGCCAGCGGCCAGTTTGAGGTGCCTTTCTTCCCGAAGCCGCGGTGATCCAACTAACTTCGCGCCCAGCTGAATGTATTCAAGCCGGTCATCATTAAGAACGTTTTGCAGAGCATTCGCTTGCTGGCCGACGGTACATGCGTTTGCTGTTTGGCTATCTGTAATCCTCATCCTCGCAGGTTCGCGGTCCTTCACCAAGAACTGTGTGGTCGGCATTGTAGCCAATGAGAAGAGGATTATTAATACTCTTCTCAACGATTCCTTGATGCTGGCGACTATCTTGAACAGCCATCTGGGCTACGACAGTAGGTTTATGCTTTTTTTTCCGTAGGCTGTTGCTGAATGCAGCCCAGATGTGGCTAAATGCGCGAAGAAAGCACACAAGGAGGGGACGACGCTCAAAAGAGGCAACTGTCGCCCTTGGATTTTTGACACCGGAGGAGTTTGACGCCAAGGTGCGCCCTGAGCTGATGCTCTACCCGGACGAGGAATAAATGGACTGGTATGGTGGATGGAACGGCTGGATATACTAGATAATATTTTGCGTAGTAAGATGTGAGCAACGGCGACCGGCTGTCGAATTGGGAAACACATCAACGGAAGGGTAAATCGAGACCATTCATATGCATGTAAGAGAGATGCGGTCGGACTAGTTTGACGCCTCTCGTGGGGCGTGTTGCTTTGCTTTCTCCCCTTCTCTCCCCCCGTTCTCCTCCGTTATATTCTCATTCTGCACCCAACTCGTCAACACCGACCTCGACGTCGGTGACAACCTCCTCGTACCCCACGAGGACGTCCAGCCCCAGCTCTACGTGTCATGTCTCTCAGCCGTATACTCAACGACGACCCCGCTCCCGCAGCGGCCGCTCAGTTCCCTCCACCCCCTCTTGCTCACCACCACTCTCCAACTACCAGCCATGGTACTCCACCCGTCATCCGCCACTTAAATCTCGCGGAACCGCCCCTCCAGCCCTACCCACAGAAGGCGCCGCCTCCGTATGCATCGCTGCCCGAATGGCAGGCTCCCGAAGCTCGGAACGACAGAACGGAACATCCTGGGCATGAACGCGTGCGTAATTCGTCGCCCCGTCTCGCGTTTTATTCTCAACCCTCTGCAGTACAGCTCGGCATACAGTAATGGAGACCCCGGCCAAATCAATACAGAGTTGTCGAAGAGCCCCCGACACGGCCAAGCTCTTCCGATTTGGACGACTGTGAGGAGATTTGGGGCGAAGAGCTGAAAGGTTACATCGCGGCGACTCATAAGCGACAAAAGGAAGTGGAGCATTGGTTTGAGGCGGGCATGGTGGTGCGTGAAACGCGTCGACCGCGACCTGGATTGATGCTAGGATACAGGAACGGAACCAGGGCGTTGCGAAATCCCTATCCCACCACTATGCGAGCAAGTTGGCCAAGCTTCCCGGCGCCTATATGCGGCAGCGCTCCCCTTCACCTGCTAGCTCTTACGGCCATGGGGAAAACGGCACATTTGCTGCGCCTGGACCGCCGCCACCAAACAACGATGGGTTTCGGGATTTTGAGCCGTACACTCCTCCAGTTCGGGACCTGCCGAAGCCACCATATACTGCTCAAGAAAAGGGCAAAGGCAAGGAGGTTGCAAAACGCGTCGCGTCGGACGCCGTATCGGACGCGACGAGCGACAGCGAACATCCTGCGGCCGCGAAGCGCGGACGCCCCGCCAAAAACGCAAAATCGACGCGGTTCCCATAGCCGACGATGTTGGCGGCTCCGGTGGACCTGTACTCGGGCTTCCTGACTGGGATACACCTCCCAATCTTCTCCTCCTCCGCCACCCGTGCCACGCGTCTTCCCAACAAACGGTCTTCCCATCGCGGACATGGCTCCGAAAAAGAAACCAGCAGCGAAGAAAAAGGCCACGGGAATGGAGGTCGATCACGCATCGCAGGCCGCCTCCGTCGCGAGCGATGTCACACCTGCACTTTCGCGTCCGCCGTCTCCGCCTTCTGTTGCGCCGTTCTACTTTGAGTTGAACGAGTCCATCCCGCCGATAAAGAAGGCGAAGAAGGTCGACGACGGGGTCATGATGAAGCGTATCAAGACACTGGAGGAGTCGCAACGCAAGGTTTGGACAAGTATCGCGAGACGGGAGGTGGCCAAGGTTCGGGTCTCTTTTTCTTGGCATTGCTGCTTGGTCTCATATCTGTGGCAGGTTTACAAGTACCATATTCTCGGCTTTAATGCGCGCAAGACGCAGGCGGATCGTATCGCCAAGATTGCGTCTGTCCAAGCACGTAAACCATTTGCAAAGACGTCGAAATCGACCAAGGACACGCAAACGAAGGCGAAGAGGTTGATGCGCGAGATGCAGGTGTTTTGGAAGAAGAACGAGCGAGAGGAGAGGGACGTTCGCAAGCGGGAGCACAAGGAGGCGATGGATCGGCTCAAGATGGAGGAGGAAAAACGAGAGGCGGCGCGACAGGCGCGCAAACTCGAGTTCCTAATCAGCCAAACCGAGTTATACAGCCACTTCGTCGGCAACAAGCTCAAAAGTGCGTTCTCTTGTCCTCCGCGAACACAAAATAACATGTAACAGCGGCGGAAGTCGAAGGAGAAGGCGACGGCACTGCTACAGCGCCCGAGGGCGCGGACCTCGCGGATGTTGATGCAAGCGCTTTGCGCGACATTGACTTTGATGACGGTAAGATTTCGCCTCTGCTAGACGCGTGGCGGACACTGATGAGTTGCTTCTAGAGGACCAAACCAACCTTCGTTTACACGCGCGGCACAATGCGCAAGAAGCCATCGCACAGGCTAAACATCGTGCCCAACAGTTCGATGCTCAGGCGGCCCTGGATCGCAAGACAAACGAAGCTCTCAAGCTCGCGAAAGGGCAGGCGCATATTCACGATGAGGAAGAACCCGCTTCTGGCACTGCGCCGCTGGTCGATCGTACGTGTCTATGTCTATCTGTGTGCGCTTGCTCAATTCAGCGCTAGTGGACTCGGACGAGCTCAACTTCCAGAACCCGACATCCTTGGGCGCTTTGACGATTGGGCAACCCAAGATGTTGATGGCCCAGCTCAAGGAGTATCAACTGAAAGGTCTGAATTGGCTCGCAACGCTCTACGAGCAAGGCATCAATGGTATTTTGGCCGACGAAATGGGTCTGGGAAAGGTATGCTATTCTAGCTCAAGGGCAACCACTCTTAACGCGTGCCGTTAGACCGTTCAATCGATCTCCCTTCTCTCGTATCTCGCGGAAACGCATGACATTTGGGGCCCGTTCCTTGTTGTTGCTCCGGCATCCACGCTGCATAACTGGCAGCAGGAAATCTCTCGTTTCGTCCCTGGCCTCAAGGCGCTTCCGTACTGGGGGAACGTCAAGGATCGCGCGACCCTTCGCAAGTTCTGGAGCAAGAAGGAGATCACCTACAATAAGGATGCACCTTTCCATGTTCTCATAACGAGCTATCAACTGGTGCGTGCCCCAATACATGGTTAGATATCCTATTGACGACAATGCAGGTAACGCAAGATCAGCAGTACTTCCAGCGCGTCAACTGGCAGTATATGATCTTGGACGAGGCGCAGAACATCAAGAACTCCTCTAGCGTCCGGTGGAAAACGCTCCTCGGATTCCACTGTCGCAATCGTCTACTGTTGACTGGGACACCCATCCAGAACTCGATGCAAGGTCGGTGTGATCGTCATCATCGTTTGTGGTTTTCATGTTTGGCAGAACTTTGGGCGTTGTTGCATTTTATCATGCCGAGTCTGTTTGATTCGCATGACGAGTTCAACGAATGGTTCTCCAAAGACATCGAGAACGCGGCCGAGAACAAGGGCAGCAAACTGAACGAACACCAACTGCGGCGGCTACACATGATCCTCAAGCCCTTCATGCTCAGGAGGGTGAAACGACATGTACAGAACGAGCTGAGTGAGAAGGTGAGCAACTTTCTAAAGCTCCTGTCTTGCATCCTCAGCGCGTCGGCCAGATCGAGAAGGACATCTACGTCGATCTGAGCGCTCGACAGCGGGCTCTCTACAGGGCCCCTGCTTGCCAATGTTTCTGTTGCGGATTTACTGGCAAAGGCGGCGAATATCGGTGATGCAGATTCTGCTCGTTCGCTTATGAACCTGGTTATGCAATTCCGAAAAGTTTGCAACCACCCAGAGTTATTTGAACGGGCAGATGTGATTGCGCCGTTTTCGTTCTGCCGTTTCGCGCGTCCTGGGATGCGGGAGGGTGACTTCGTTCACCTTGCCTACTCGACCCGCAATCCTATCGAATTTGTCATCCCAGAGCTGTTCTATCGCGAGGGTGGCCTCTTGAGTGTCCCTTCGAGCACTCTACGACCAGCGAACATAGCCCTTGCGTTCGAAGTCTCTTCAATATCTGGTCTACGGACTGGATGCATCGCTCACTCTATGAAGGAGGTAAGAAATATTGCAGCGCTCCTCGTCCTCCCTTTCTCAATTCGTCTTAGATTCCACTTCCTTCGCGTTCCTACGGTTCCTAGGACGATCGGAGCAAGAAGCCCATGAACTTCACTTGACGCCTTTGGTCACGCGGCGGCTCAAGGCCACGCAAGACGAAGCGATATCTCTCACCGATGCACCTTATTCTTCGTACGTCCTGCTGAACCTCCTCGTTTCTTGTTCTTGACGTCGTTTAAGCGACGCGACGTTTGCGGCATCCTCTCTTGCCAACTCGTTTTGTTTGCCTGTTGCATCGGCCCGCCTGCAATGCCTGGAACGTGCTGAGGGACTTCCGGACATCCTTTCGATATCGAAAGCAGCATGGGCGCAATCGTGTCTGTCAAGACCAGGCTTACGTTGGTTCGTTCCAGCGGCTGTTGCACCACCCATTTCGCTCTATTGCACCGATCGAATCTTCCTGGAATCGGAAGCCCAGCTATCAGACGCGCCGCTGGAGTCCCTTGCTCTGTACGGGCTTCCTCCCGACCTTCAAGAATCGCAGGTAGCGTGCGATCGATACCAGACGCTTATGTCTGGTCTCTCGCCCACCGGCCTCCTCGGCATTTCACCGCCAGACCAGAGACCGCCGGCGATGATGCAAGTCCCAGACGCGAAGCGATTAATCTACGATTCAGCCAAACTCGCTCGCCTTGATCTTTTGCTCCAAGAGCTCAAAGCAGGTGACCATCGCGTCCTCGTCTACTTCCAGATGACACGCATGATGGATCTCATGGAGGAGTACTTGATTCACCGCCAGTACAAGTACCTTCGTCTCGATGGTTCATCGAAAATAGAAGATCGTCGCGACATGGTTATCGACTGGCAAACGAGGTAATTGGCCCTTTTTCTCGCCGCTGAACCCTTCCTAACGTTTCTAGACCTGATATTTTCGTCTTCCTGCTCAGTACGCGTGCAGGTGGTTTGGGGATCAATCTTACTGCCGCCGATACCGTCGTTTTTTACGACCACGACTGGAACCCATCCAACGACGCGCAAGCCATGGATCGTGCCCACCGACTGGGTCAAACTCGTCAAGTAACCGTGTACCGCCTCATTACGCGGGGCACTATCGATGAGCGCATTGTCCAGATGGCGCGGGTCAAGAAAGACGTACGGTTCATGTTCCTGTATACTAGGTGGTTGCTGATTTTTCCGTACAGGTCCAAGATATCGTTGTGGGCAACAAGACGTTCACTGATGTGGCGAAGCCCAGCGAGATCATGCAACTTCTCCTCAACGACGAGCAGCTGGCTAATCTGGACGCCTCTGCAGCTGGAAGTAATGAAAAGTCTACTTCGGCAGGTGCTCCAGCGAGGGATCTGTGGAACGAGGAGGAAGGAGACGATTTCTTTGGGCATGCTGGGACCAACGGTGCTACGGCGGGCGCAACGGAGAACGGGGGAGGAGGACAATGGGACTACTGCCTCTACTCGGGGTAAGAAGCGCACTACTACTGCGCGCGGACGGGGAAGGGGAAGAGGTAAGAAACCGGCATAATTGCTTTTCTGTTTTCCTATAAAGTATTTGCATACGCTACCACGCATCTGTAGACTGTAAATGTATTTTGGTTTGACCGGCATATGAGGTGTGACTTGGCTAACTTTGCGATCCGCAACGACCACTCTTCTATGCTCATATACCTCCCCAAATCTTCTACACCTAGACTGCAAGCCGCCTCTACCCATCTCATCCAACAAACCCAGGCGATAGACGACAGCCGATAATTGCCTACAACCTTCCGAATTTTGGTTCTACGAGGGACTCGCCCACTCGCGAGTCAGCGAAGGCGAAATGGGAAAGAAGAAGAAGTCCCAGCTCAAGCCCGTTGAGCGTGGTTTTGCGACGACGTCCGTCCCGAAGAAGGTGGTTGTGGAGGAGAAGATCGCGGAGGACACAAAGAGCAGCGACGGCGCCTCTGTCGAGGACGTCCATGAAATCATTCTCCCCCCGAATGCGGTTCCAGCGCCCGTTACCTCTTCAGAGGAGTTCGATCCAGACAAGGTGGAGGAGCAGTCACTCCAAAATTTGGTCGACAAGCAGGAGAAGATAGAGAAAGAAATCTCAAGGTCCGTTTCTGTTGCTCAGCTTGTTCGCGGCTAACACCTCGAAGGACAGTAAAGGTCATCGAAATGGACCGGCGGCTGGCGAAAACACTCCCCCCGCGTCCAGCTCGATCCTGTCACTACGGACCGTATCATTGAGCTTGCGCTGGAGTTTCAGGTCGGCGATGGTGCGCCTTTTGACGCGATATTGACGACGTGGGCTAACCCGCACCAGCCAAGAATGGCATTGAGGAGACTGAGGACAAGGCTATCGCAAAGCTCGCTACAACATACGGTGTACTTCGCAGAATCGGCTTCTCGGAGGACCGCGTCGTTGAATGTCTCCAAGCCATCAAAGGCGTTGACCTCGACGAAGCCTACGACTGGGTACGTGGCGCGTCCTTGCCGACCCGAATAGAGCTTACCTTCTATAGCTTTATCTTCATTGCGCAGATGAAGAGTTTGAAGAACAGCGTACGGCCTATAGCCCCATTAATATTGCATACATCGTTGACAACCTCTACAGGCGCGACGGAAGCTGCTGAACCACGGACCCCCCAGAACGCCCCGCGGGCCATCTGCCCGTAACCCACAAACGCCACGCACGCCCGCTCAATTCCTCGTTCAACAACAACAGCCTATCCCAACCCCCATTCCTGCTACCCCGTCACGACTCGACGCGAACGCGCCAGCTTTTGTTCCGTCCCATTTGACCCCTTCGGTTCGCGTCCAGGAAGTGACCGAGCGTGATAATGAGCGCGCGATGCTCAAAGAGAGCATTTTGAGGCGCGCCGAGCTAGATTCCTCCGATTCGGGCAATGATAATGATGACTCTGCGCTCGAGCACGCTCAGCTCAAGCTTTCAATCGAAACGCTGAGCAAGCGCGGCCCCCACCGGCCGCACACTTGCCCGAGATGCGCGCACGGCTGGGGGAGCTCGAGAAGAGCTACTTTTTTGACCGGAAGGAGGCAGAGGCGCGTTATGTCGTTGAACGCGACAAGGCAGCCGCCGCCGCTCTCAAAGCAAGACTGCAAGGGACTGCTGCTCCAACATCTCCTACCAAAACCTCCAAGGCTGCCAAAAAGCAACGTCCTCCCAACCTTCTGCCAACCAAGTCCGTGTCTAGCAAGGAGCCCATTCCGGAATCCTCGCCAGATATATTCGACCAAGAATCGGACGGGGATTGTTCGAGGCTCTGGAAGAGATGCCTGCAGTCGTCACCAGCTCTCAGGGCACGACTGTTACCGTCCGCGATATGGCCACTCCCAAACACTTCTCTGGCCGAATGCCGAAGATGTTGTTAGCGGAAACTGTCGCCAAGATAGACAAGTACGCTGCCATCTCCTACAGCATCATATCTGGAGGTAGTCGCGCCGCTCGGGCGGCGGTGAGCATTCGCTGGAACGCGCAGAAAACGGACCACTTCTCTATGGAGGACGTCGCGTGCCATACGGAGCTCCAAGCAGAGCAGTACATTGCGACTGTTGCTCTCCACGAGCTGACGTTTCCCTTGCACGATTCGTTTACAGTGTCGCCGTCGGGAACCACAGCGACCTTCTTTCGGCTCCTCCCCGCGGTTTTCCGAGACTTGTGGGGTGAATTCGAAACAGCGCGCAAAATCAAGACTGACGCTCTGGATCGCACTGTGTGGCAAACGTTACGCACCATCATCGAGCCCAAACTCGAGGCTGAACCCAAGGTATTGTCTGGCGCATGACTTGCTGCATAATCTTATCCTAACCAGTCAAACGGCAAAAGCCTCAAGCAACATTCCGAGGCAGTTTCCCATTCGTTCACTGGTGGACGCGCTACTAGCTCTGACCCATCTGAGCAATTGGCTTCCAACTTCCTCGCCCGGCAGGAGACGCCGGCATATCAAGAGATGCTCGTACGTATACTCATGTGTGTGCAGCCTTTTCTAACTCCAAGTCAGGAATACCGAAACCGCCTTCCCATCGCTCAGTACCGTCGTGAAATCATTCAAATCTTGGAGGATTCTCAAATTTTAGTTTTGAGCGGCGAGACCGGCTGGTACGGTATTTTTATCCCGAAAATGACTTGAGGCTTATTCTTTGACAGCGGAAAGTCGACGCAGGTTCCGGCCTTCATCCTCGAAGACCAGCTTTCTCGCGGCAAGCCAGCCAAAATATACTGCACAGAGCCTCGGCGCATTTCTGCTATATCTCTTGCTCAACGCGTTTCTCGCGAACTTGGCGATGCACCCAATGCTGTTGGGACGGCCTCATCCCTTGTTGGGTATTCCATTCGCCTGGAATCCAATACGAGCAGAAATACGCGACTAGCGTTCGTGACCAATGGCATTGCGTTGCGTATGTTGGAAGGAGGAAGTGGCGCGAGCGGCCAGGGCACTGCATTCGATGAAATCACCGTGAGTGCTATGTTCTCCACGTTGTACGCGCCTCATTTCTCTGGACAGCATATCATTATTGACGAAGTTCATGAACGCACAATCGAGTCCGACTTTTTTACTTATCGTTCTCAAATCCTTGGTTCAGCAACGACCTGATCTGAAGTAGCTCTTTTCACCTTCGTTGCCCGCCACTTCCTTATTATCCATAGGGTTGTCCTCATGTCGGCGACTGTGGATGCAGAGAAGATCTCCGGTACAAGATTTGGTATCCGTGAAGACGTCCGCTGAGACTGTCCGTAGAATTTTTCGGTGGCTGTCCCGTGCTCCATGTCCCTGGACGTACGTTCCCTGTTGTTTCCTACTTCTTGGAGGACGCCATCGAGTATGCTTCCTTCGTAACTTCAGCTACAAAAAGCTAACCCTTGCGAGGTCCACTAAGTGGGAAATCACCGAATCATCCCCGTTTGCTCGCCGACAACACGACAAGTTTTACCACAACAAGAGCGACTGGTCCGAGGACAATGGTGTGGCCGGCGATGACGATGAGGATGATACTGTCCGAGAGAACGTCAAGTTGGAGAAGCGGTATTCGGCCAAGACGGCGGCGACGATCAACCTCCTCGATGAGCGGATCGTTCCTTACGACCTCATCGTCAGATTATTGGAAACGATCTGCTTTGGCGACGCTGAACTCCGTCCGTATTCTGCGGCGATCCTCATTTTTATGCCGTATGTTTTCCTGCATTTGACGACTTGTTGTTTATGAATTCTGATCAGTGGAATGGGCGAAATCCGGCGACTGCACGATCTTCTGACGGAAAACCCATCGTTCAGCTCTGGGTTCAAGATATATCCGTTGCATTCGACGCTTTCGAGCGAAGATCAAGCAGCCGTCTTCGAGTCACTCGGCTCGTGGCGCAAAATTGTGATCGGTTCGTGTTTGATGTCATCAATGGAACCACAATAACTAGGACCCAGCAACCGACATCGCAGAGACAGGTATCACGATACCTGAGATTACTGCAGTCATCGACTCGGGGAAGCACAAGGAAATGAGGTTCGACGAAAAACGCCAAATCAGTCGGCTCGTCGAGACCTTTGTCGCTCGCAGCAATGCGGCTCAACGCCGCGGTCGTGCAGGTCGCGTTCAGAAGGGCATCTGCTTCCATCTCTTCACCAAATTGCGCCACGATACTCAGGTATGCGCGTCGGTTCTCCGTCTTTTGCACGCTCTAATTGCTTCAAGTTGGCGGAGCACCCTCTACCCGAGATGATGAGACTGAGCCTATCGGATCTAGGCCTGCGTATCAAGATCATGAAGGTCAATCTGGGCACGTCTATCGAGGATGTACTATCCCGCGCTTTGGACCCTCCGGTTTCTGTCAACGTACAACGCGCAATCGCCATGCTGGTCGAGGTTGGCGCTCTAACGCCATCGGAAGACATCACGCCTATGGGACGTCTGCTCAGCAAGCTGCCGACGGACGTTCATCTTGGGTTTGTTCTGTTTTCTGCATTGCGCCCCGGTTCTGATTCAGCATGCAGCAAATTCTTGCTAACGGCGACGCTGTTTAAATGTCTGGATCCCGCACTCACGATCGCTGCCGCTCTGAATGCCAAATCTCCGTTTGTAACTCCCTTCGGTCACGAACAAGAAGCGGATCGCGCCAAGATGGCCTTCCGAGTCGGTGCGAGCGCCGGGGCCAGTTGGAGTCAGTGAATCTGACCGCATAGCAGACAACTCGGATTTCGCTACTATCCACAATGCCTTCAGCAGCTGGAGACGCACCAATCCCTCTTTTGTTCGACAATTCTGTCGCACCAACTACCTAAGCCATCAGGTATGTCTGTTTCGAATTTTCTTCTTCATGATTGACTCCCTTTTAGAATTTACAACAAATTGAGGAGCTCCGGCAGCAGTTCTTAATGTATCTTGTCGACTCTGGATTCATCCGTGTCGACAGGTCTTTTGTCCGCGAGCTTTCTCGGTAATCCTCAAGCCCTCGTTGTGTACATTGAAGCTCATCATTCACAGCGCTCGCTACGGGAGAGGTCACAAAACCCGATTCGTGCATGTTCCAGAGGAACTCGACGTGAACAGCGGAGCTGTTGCATTGCTGACGGCGTCCTTGACTGCCGGCCTCTTTCCCAAGGTTCTTTCGATTGACCCCGCGAATGGCCAGATGCGGACGATCACCAACAACCAGCTCGTCGCTTTTCACCCGAGCAGCGCCAACTTCGGACGTCGACCCTCCGATTTCGGCGTCAATCATTTAGTATATTTCACTCTAATGTACGCAACAAGCCTTGTTGCTTTTTGTACGCCCTGATCACTTGTACAGGCATTCGAAGAAGCTCTACGCCTGGGAGACGGGCCCGTCGGACGATATCGCGATGCTGCTACTTTGCGGCGATGCCGAGTTTCGCTTGGTGTCGAATTCAGTGTTCATCGACCGCAAAGTCAAATTCCAAGTCTCTCCGCGATGTAACGCCGCATTGAAGGCGTTGCGTCTCAACTTGACCTCGATTCTGGGACTCCAATTCCGCAACCGCGTTCGTCCTTTCACGTCTTGCATACGCTCGGACTCATGGTTGCTTGTAGCCTTTGTCGGAGTCTCAGGTTCTTTGGCATGAGCTGGCTTTGTCGGTTTTGAAGAAGGAGCATGTGTAGAACTCGTTATGTTTTCCTGCGCAGTTGCCTCGAGAATTCATGGTGATGGGTTTGTAAATGCGTCTACTCTACACTGTGGACTTCTTCCTCTTCCTCCCGTTTACCAAAGGCACACTCGTGGAGACTGCCTCGGACGCAGAGGTGGACGTTGTACCGTTTGTTTGGGGTGTTGATCCATTGAGCGTCCGGGGCGTTGATCCATTGAGATGGCCGGACTTGCGTTTTCGAGAAGACGTCGGCGCGGTGGTTGGTGTGCGGGCTGTTTTCATGTCAGACATCAAGGCAACGCATAACCAACGCAAGAATATACCTTTCAACGTATGCTTCTGGAAGAGGCTTGTGAGCAGGTCTAGCTCGGTGGCGTCGACGAGGCGTCGGTCTATCGGCGCGGATAGAACAGGAGCCGCGTCCACTTCCATCTCATGTTCGTCCTCTTCCGGCGGAGGGAGGACAGCAGGAGCCGTATCACGGGGATGGAGGACGCTTGTTATCAGTGGATCAAACAAGCTCTCCAGCGGCGGCATGAAGTATGTCTTCGCCGTCGTGAAGGCTTCAAATGGTTTTGAGCCCGTTGCCCAAGACGCTGCAGGAGCCGGCGTCGCGACAGGCGCCGCTTCGGTAAACGCGGACTTCCCAAAAATGGCCTCAAATAGCGTCCGGCGTTGAGGGGCGGATCCCTCAACTAGCTCGGTCGACGTCGCGCTGTCGCTCCTGGGAAGGTGCTCCTTGTCGCCAAGGACGACGACCCTCCAATCATGAGTGATGCCAACGAGGCTGAACGACAAAAGTAGTGGATACCAAACAACGCTGCGAATGCCAAAAGGCAACGCGAGTGTGCGGGTCGCTTTGGGAGAGGTCACATCGAAAAGGACGACTTCCGAGGTCGAAGCTTCCGTTGATTGGTGAACAACGGCGAAGGTGTTTTGGCGCGGATGCGTTACAACCGCTGAGATCGCCTGAGTACATTTGTGGCTCCAATGTACTGCAGATACGGTCAATCGTAGTCGAGTCTTGTGCCACGAAACAAACCTCGTAATCCAACAAGGTCCCATAGTAAGACATCCGTTTCTCCTGCGACCGCGATATATCTGCCGCCTTTCCCGACAAAGTTGGTTGATTCGAACCTCGAGCATTCGGGGTATGCCAGAGTGTGCACAGGTTGGTTGGTGGACGGTGCGAAGAGCATAACTTTTCGAGGCAGCGTAACAGCAAGAAGCGAGCCGTCGGGCGACCAGGAAACAAGTAGAGGCGGACCGTTTTGAACATTGTACGAAGACCGAACGATCCAAAACACTATAAGACGATCAGACTGCATCTTGCGTGAGTGGCACGGACAGACCTTCAGATACACCAGTTTTCTGCTTCACCATTTGGGTTCTCCACGTTTTTACGGAACCGTCGGCACCAGCGGTAGCCAAAGACGGCGCTTGACCGTCTTGCGAAGGACTGAAAGCCAAGCTCGTGACCTTCTCCAATCCATGAGGACGGTCTATACGCGTGTTCAATATCCAAAATCCAGCCTTGTGGTCCCGAGACCAGATTTTCAGATATGATTCGCCGTGAACATCCTCGTCGCCATCTCTACCGTCGATGGACGCTAACCAATCGCCCGCAGGACAGACGGCAATGCGCTCGACGCGACAGGGCTCGATGGGTTTCTCGTCGCGTCGGGAAACCCGATTCGAAGGCGACACCTCGAGTTCGGAAACGAGTCCGCCCGATAATGGAGAGAAGATCTGCAGAGAAGAAGGGTGGGAGGAAGGCAAGATGAGGGTTGACGTCGGCACGTGCACGGACAACGGGACGGGATTTCGCGTCGAGAGGGTAGGTCGATGCGCGGAGGAGTCGAGTTTGATGCGAGTAAGTGCGGGCGACTTTAAGCGACGCAGCACTGACGAAGGAGTAGGTCGCATCAGCCAGGCCAAGGAGGTATTCCTCGTCTCGATCACTGGACGATTTCGCGACGCTGATGGTTTTTATGGGGGAACCGAGGCGAGGAAGATATTCTCGTTTCCCGGAGTGGAGTTGCCAGATGACTAGCACTGACTCTTCGCCACCACTAAGCAGGTACGCGCCGTTGGGAGTAAACGCGATGGAGGATACTGCATGGGCATGCCAATGGAGCAAAGTTGCTTGCGCCTTTTTCTCAACGCCGGCAGTTTTGAGAGGTAGTTGCTCGTTGAGACAGTACCATATCCTGATACTGCCCTTGTCGTCGCCTGTCGCAAAATAATCCTCCGATGGATGGAACGCAAGACATGTGAGGCGTTCTGGGGAGACGTATTTCGTGAATCCGGACTTCAGAGAGGTTGTCGAAGCGACATAGGCCTTGTGGCCAGCTGTGGCGACGAGCCAGCTGCCGCTTGGAGAGAACGCGAGGCCGGTGGTCTGCCGCGTCTTGCCGACACTAGTGATATCGGAGGATTTTTGTGTTTTGGATTGAGAAGAAGCGTCCGCCGGCTTCAAAGACACGCTCAAAACCAACGCACGCGACTCTTGGGTTCTAGTCAGACGAGCGGATCCGCCAGAGCCATCAGCACGCACCTTTTAAGCCCGTCCTGCCTGGTTTCGACGCTGAGACGAACACGGTGTCCCGGAAATTTTCATGAGCGCAGATATGGTGGATAGGTTGCGCGATGTCGATTGTTTGGAGCATTGTGCCGCCAACGAAATCCCAGACGGCAAGGATTCCGGTGTTCGAGCCAGTAATTAACTGGAAAGCGTTGTGGGGATTCAGGACGGCGCATGTAAGGGTTGTGGCGACGTCGGATGAGGGCGCCGTGAGCGTCGAAACGACTTTGCCGGTCGTCACTGCATGTATCCGCACAGAGTCGCCGACGAGGGAAAAGAAGTAGCTGCGAAAAAGTTGAATTTTGGACGGGAGAGAAGGATTCTGCGACGCACCTGCCGTCTTTGGTGAATATGGGAGGCATGGCGCTGACCAGAGAGTCGGTAAGAGCAGTCCAGTCCCATGCAGACTCGGCGGGTTCGGACGGTAGATGCTGGGGAGAAGGAGCAGGCTCCTTCGCCTTTCCCTTTCCCTTCTTCGGTTTTGGCTTTTCCGTAGACCGTGTCTGGTTCGCTGCCCGACGGATAGTGGCCGCCATCGCGAACCAGGTAAAAAGTTTGAGAGGTGATCCAAGCGTGTCAAACCCGCAGATGCAGATAATTCAAGCACAGAATACAAGTAAGCTACAGTACAGCCCAGGCAAGCCTCAATTGCTGGGGAGAGGTTCGTATCCGCTCGATTATCAAGACAGCCAGCAGAATGTCATCGAAATAATCATGTCCTGCAGGACAAACAAGCAGGTTCGGAGGTTCAGCAGGTTGGCCTTGGCGCCTCAGCGCTGTACGCGGTGTGAATCGCGCCAGCAAACTCGAAGCCTCTCGATCCTTGACAGAATAAACTGTTAGGATCCCACCACCAGCCCAATCGTCGATGTAGAGAAATCGGGGAGTCGACGGCCCCATAACCTGCCATTGCCAGGTCTAATACCCTCGTCAGTCGGTATCTAGAGGCTAGAGCGGCCGTTGCACGCACCGTTCGAAACACCTGGAAATCAGTCTTGAGCACATCTGGAATCGGGTGCTCGTTATTCCGTAGACACAACGTCCCCGGACTGCCGCCCTTTGTAGCACCCATTTCAAAGTCGCCTACAATGTCGCCGTCCCAAGAGTCCTTCGGTCTGTCTACTTGTGAAGGGATAATGCAAGCATCGAGAGCGAACCTTGCGTATTGAGGTGATGAAACTCGTTGGCGTGAATATGTTCATGCTGCGAGCGTGTTCAATGCGCAAATGTGGAAAGCATCCTTGAAGGCAGTCACCTCACGGTTATGTGGTATGGTCGTTGTGAGTCTGGCGTGTTTGGCGGAGCGGCGAGTTGCATGCAGTTCGAGGGCAGCGGCGTGAAACTATAAGTAATTGACGAGGAGGGGCGCCGTGGGTATCTAAGTCTGGTTCGAGAGGGGAGCACCTTCCTGGAGTGCAGCGCACCTGGGAGGGAGACAGGCGTAATTGGCGATCTTGACCTCAAATCCGTGAGGGATTTCTCGTCGGAAAGGTACAAAGTAGCAGGAGATTTATAACCCGGATTTGTCTCTCTATGAAATAGCAATTTAGGTCTGCTTGGTTAGGAAAGACCTGGGTGCGTACGGCGAAGGCAAGATCATCGTGGTGGTCAAAACGCGTGTCCGTGACATTGATCCCCAGTCGCGTCCAAGTCGCGTCTCCAAATTTGGTCTCAGTTTACACCAGAAATCTATTCCGTCTCTTACATATACATATATACAGGTCTGTGAGGCAGGCATCGAGCATCTACTCCGCATTCAATGCGCGTTCCTCAGGTGTCGTCGCGCCTTTGGGCAATCTCCACCATAACTCAGCACCTCGGACGCAGACAAGGATAGGCATACTCACTTTGCAAGGGCTACCATGGATGTCAGCTCATCTAGCTGCTCCTGCGCAAGCTTCTGTTGCAGCTCTTCCGATATATATACCTTTTCCAGCGGCGTGCCATATGTACGCCGCTGTTGTACCCAAGTAACGAGCGCAATTGGGTCAACCGACTGGCAATCGATTGTTTTGAGGTGTGGCGCGATGCAATTGTGATTATCAGGCTCGTGCATCCGGAAAAATAACGTCCAGAATGGGTTGGCAATATTCGCAATGCGAAGGTACGCGAGGTCTGGCATCGAGTCGATCCACTTTGTCAGGGAAAAATGGCCACTGAAGTCGAACTGGATCGAATACGTGGTGAGGATTCGTACGTGCGGAAACTGCCCAGTAATGGAGCTTTGTGGTTGTTTAGGGCGATATTTGGTGTCGAAAGAAAATGACACCCACACAAAAAGCGGCGTATAATCCTCCCCGCAGAGATTCATCAGAGTCAGCTCGATGATGTTGGGCGCGTTAAACAACGACATAACGCGGAGAACATAATGTAGGGCCATGTCTGCGATAACAAGGACCCGAAGATGCGGCAGTTGGACCGGGTCAAGTGATAGCATGTCCTCTTCCTCGCCCTCGTCGAATCTAGGTCCAGCCCCGTCCAAAGTCAACTTTTTCAGGAGCGGGCAGAGTTGAAGGATCTGTCGAAATCGCCGTGCGTTGGGAGAATGAACCGTCGGGATCCGCCGGATGTCCAGAGTCGTGAGATTCCTCAGGACTGACCGCGTCCAGTCCAGAGAGACCCCGTTTAGGGAAATGTAGTTGAGCGCAGGTGTGTTTGTGCTGGATAAAAATGGACGGTAGAATGATGTGGGAGGGATGCGCTCGATGCGTAGTGGCCCGAAACCGCCTCTGTGAATTTCGAAACGCTCGAGAATTGGGGCGCAGCCTGGTCGAGCATATTGCTCGAACATTCGTACCACGGTCGAAGCGCGTTTCCATCCGTCATCTAATGACTGAAAACATTCAGAAAACGTCACAAAGACGCGACAGAACTACGCACGAAGATCAACATCCGTATTCGCGAGAGCTTTGTGAACAGCCGGAGCAATATCTCCCGCATACCCTCGTCCATCTCTTCCTCAGGACTATCGTCTAAATGTGTCGTTGCGTCGACGCGAATGTCGAGAACTGCCATCCGTGCACGCTCGAACCAGACCCATGCCCGCTCCATCTGTTTCGGCTCTTGCCGGAACCAGACCGCGTTCCACAACGTCGAGTCCTCGATCGCCACTTCGCGCCACCGTCGACACACCGCCGTAATGCAAACCCGGCTGGGAACAGGCGTACGGAACGAGTCCCATACTACGAAGCGCAGAATGTTGAGCAGAATTTCCGTGGGCAAGTCGTTGAGGCGAAAAATGCGCCAGTATCGCAGGACGTATGACCCCTTGGCGAAAGAGAGTTGAGATTGGACAACGGGAGGTAACGGGCGGGGGAGATGTCGCGTTGTATATCTTGTAGTCTCGATGCGATGACCAGGTATCGCAAGGCCTCGCGCCTCGCCAGCTCCCGCTCCTCCGGCGTAAATGGGTGCGGGATCCAAGCATCCATAACTTTCCGAAAATGCGCGTTTATTTCTGCCTGCGTTGGAATGCGCACCGCGACGTGCTTGGGAGGGCTCTCTCCATGGCATAAAGCTTCGACCTTCCCCAAGTATTCGCGGTCGCTCACGGGCAAGAGAGCATCAACGGCGTTCCTCTGAGCAACGCGGCGAGCATCTGACGTTTTCGGGGCGTCGGATTTTTCGGGGACTGACGCTTCGGGGTGGGACTCTTTTGGAGGAGACTCGGACATGATGAGGGCGAGGCAGCGAGGCGGGGATGGGGTTGGTGTTGGGAGATGGTTGCGGCATCGCAGGAAGCGACGAGAATATAAGGACGAGAATCTGGGTGCGGGCTTAACACCACGTTCACTAACCACATGAAGGACCGACTCACCCGTATCAGGATGCCATGGAACAAAGCAAGGAGTGGCAAGCCTTCTCACCGCCGTCAGAGACGGGTACTTGGAAACCCATAGATAGAAGAAAGCTACCTACTATCCTATCTACAGTACCAGTTGCTAGAGCTACAATGACGGAAAACAAGTGGAAAGCAATTCGAAAGCACAACGATAGCGAGCGGCGAGGTTTTGTTCTTTCGAGAACTGATGACGAGATCTTCAGGTTTGCGCACGCTTCATGCTCAACCGCTCCGCCGTCCTGGACAAGGCCGTTTCCTCTGCAAAAGAGCGTCAGAATCGGCGCACGACGTGTAATCAACAGCACAGACCTGGCGTAGTCGCCCCTCGCGGCAGACGCGAGAGCGATGTCGGATAGGTGGAGAGTTCGGCATGTTGCTCGCTGTCGAGCGCCTTCCCCATGTCCTCCGACAAGTAGATCTTGCGGAACTGGGTCCCGGTGGTCCTCCTTTCGTAGGCAAACTTGACGACAACCTGCACATCCAGGTTGGACGCGTCAAGAACCACAAGACGCGGCGCCACCGGCGCGGCTGCGCCGCTCTCGCGGAAGAACAGCGAAAAGAACAAGGTCGCGACGTTCGCAACGCGCAAATACGCCAGGATGGGCATCGAGTCGAGCCACCGAACCATATCCGAGCTAAACGCCGGATTGAACTGGATCGAGTAGGTCGTCAAAGAGCTGGACCTTGGGGAACATGCCCGTCATTTGGCGGAACAGGGGCAGATAGTCCTCTCCACAGAGGTTCATGAGCGTCAAGTCGTTGACGTTCGGGGCCGTCAACTGCGCGACGCAATACTGCGCGTAACTGCAAGACTTTAGAGACGGCAAACAATCGAGGCAAAGAACACGAACGGGAGAGTGAAATCGGCCAGAACGAGGGTCATGAGCTCAGGTAGGTCGATCGCAGGCAGAGGATTGTGCACATAGTACTCCTCGAACTTGGGACCCGCACCATCCATCGAGAGCTTGACGAGACGAGGGCAGTTTAATAAAATCTCCCGGAAGCGGAGGAGGTCGGGAGAGTAGGTGGCCGGCAGCCGACGCATGTCTAAAGTGGTCAGGTTCTGGAGGACGGAACCAGCCCAGTCAACGGGGATACCGTTGAGCGAAAGGTAGGTGAGCGACGGAGGGTGCATGCCGGCCAAGAATGGCTGAGCTTCGAGTTTCGGCCAGGTAAGCGATTTTCTGTCCTCGTTCTTGAGGCCGCCTCTATGAAGCTCAAAACGCTCCAGATGAGGCGCGCCGTTTACGAGGGCATACTTGGAGAGCAGCTCCAAGACGACCAAAGCCGACTCCCAGTCGTCGGTGGTGACGATAAGCATGCGGATGGTGGACAACTTTTCAAACAAACGATGAAGAAGAATGCGCATCTGGTCCGGCCCAAGGACTGACGATGGCTGTTCGTCTCCACTGAGGACATTGGCATCGGTATCGATGCGGACGTCGAGCAAGGATTGGCGAGCGCGCTCGAACCACGCCCACGCGCGATCGTGACGGGGACCCAAGTCTCCGCGGAACCAGATGGCGTTCCAGACGGTCGAGTCGGCGAGCAGGAGCTCGCGCCAAGGGTGGCAAGTAGCCGTTAGTTGGAGACGAGCCGGCACGGGAGTGCGGAATGAATCCCACACAACAAAGCGTAGGATGTTGAGCAGAATCTCGGGTGGGAGGTCGTTGATTCTGAAAATGCGCCAGAATCGCAGCAGATACGATTGTTTCGCGAATGCGAGCTGGGACTCAATCTCTGCTGGAAGGCGTCGGGGGTGGATGTCGCGCTGGACCTCCTGGATCTTGTGCGCGATAATGAGGTAGCGAAGGCCTTCGCGGCGGACTTGCTCGCGCTCCTCAGGTGAGAATGGATGGGGCACCCAGCTTGCGACGAGCTTCTTGAAGTGAGCATTCTGCAAGGCAACAGTCAGACGCGTCGTGAGGTGAGAACGGAGGACGCACGAGCTCGTCCGGCCTCGGGATGCGGCTGGGTGGACCTGGGAGGGTCGCGCAGGTGCGTAGAGTCGCGACGCGGTCGAGGTACTCTCGATCCGACTCGGGGAGGATTTGCTCGAGGGTGGGCATCTGGAATTTGTTTAGTTTGTTGGATATTGGGGAGGGTGGCAGTAGTAGGTGTAGAGGGTAGAGTACAAGAGTGGAACGGGTCGACGCTTTATGGGTGCAACGGGCAGGATTGTGTTGCCTTTCTGGTCCAAAGCCAGCCTCGAGGACCGCAAAAGGAACAACGCGGCCGTAGGAACAACTCAAGCGTAAGCGACCACGCTGCCACCTATAAGGACCAACAATTCCAAACCACCGCTTTCCCGTCCCCAGAGCGCACAAGGCCAGGAGAGAAGCCGGAATACAGCTCGAAATCTGTCCAATACACGTACTTTTACGTGTATTCCAATCCCGGTGTTGCGTCGAACGTCCCTGCTTCGTACAACAACGCACAGATTCTGTAGAGGGAGCAGCAGGCGGAGGGACGTCGAGGTACTTCGTGGTTCCAGCATGAAAGTAGACCGCTCTCATCGCTGCTAATTCACGGACAAAGCAAGCAAGTTGGCCCAGGCTAAAGTTCCGATTGTCCCGAAGGACAATGCAACTTGCCATCATTCCTTCTCTTGCTTTGTCCGCCATACATGTACAAATCCTTCATAGATAGCTAAGACTTACCAGTACAGACTACACAACTACACTAAAGTATCGAATTGTGATCAACTCCGTTTACAACCACGCCCCTGGAACATCTCCGTTCCCGTTCGCCCCCGAGCCAGACGCGACAGGTCTCGGCGACAAGAAGACGAGCTCTTCGACCAGGGCGGAAACGATGTTATGTTCAGTTTCTTCGGATACAGCGCCCTCGGGAAGCTGCTCTTTGATTTTCCTGGGAAGAGTCGGGTGTGCATTCTCCGTAATGCCCATCTGTCCAGGTCAGCGGTCAACGATAAAGAAACAGAAGTTGGGACGTACCGCGGCAAGACGCCTCGTAATGCGAAGGATTGTACGCTCGCTCGCGCTCTCGGGGACACGGCGCCGGCTGGGATGTCCATTGAAGGTGTTGTGACGATGAGGGACACTGTACATCTCCAGAGGCGGGTAACCCGTCTTTGCGTTGCCAGTGCTAACGAGAACGGGCTCGGAAATGGGCTCGGGTGCTACACCTTTGTCCCCTGGTTGCGCGATGGTAGCCTCGGCATTGGCGCCACTGCCAAGGTTGTCAGCAAAGTAAAAGAGCACCAGAAATAGAAAAAAGAATACTTTACGGCCGTGGTCGCCAATCGAGAGTCGCGCGCCTTACGACGTTCATCGCGTTCGGCGCGGTACCGCTCCTTCTCCCGCTTGTAAGCCGCTTTAGCCGCCTCGACTTGAGCGCGGAGTTCCTGCGCGGATGGTTTGACCTCTGGCTCGTCAGTCGACGCCATAGGCTCGACTGGGGCAGGTGGAGGTCCGGGAGGGGCGGAGGGCCAGGAGGAGGCGGGAAAGGGCCGCTAGGAGCGCCGGGCGGAGGGGGCGGGGGCGGAGGATGCCCAGGTCCCCAACGACCGAATGGTGCCATGAATGGCGGCGCGCCAGGCGGAGGAGGACCAGGGGGAGGCATATGAAGACCGAAAGGACCAGCAGATGGACCATAGTGGTGGTGAGATCCCCAGGACCGCCCGCGCCCTCCACGACCACGTCCACGCATGCCGAACATCGGCGGCGCGTACCAAAAGGACGTCGAGTTGAGTGGCTCCGTGGTCGGAGTACTGGTACGCCAGGGCTGCTCAGTGTCCTCGGTAGGAGCGCCTGCGGTCGATTCAGCCGTGCCTGTGGTCGTACTAAGTACTCCAGAGAAGGTGCGCAACATGCCGCCGAGTGCTTCCGCAACGCGACGACCGGCCTCCTCTTCTGCGCGGCGCCGGAAGTCCTCCGTCGCTTCGCCTGTCGATTGCATGAATTCGCCAGCAGCTTGCGAAACCGCAGTACGATGAGCATCCCAGTAGTTGCCATTGGTCGTGTTCTCGATGATCTTTCGGAAGCCCTCACTGAGCTCGGGGTGAGTAGCAAAAGCGTTGGTGAAGGCGTTCAAGAGTGCCGCGACATCATTGGGAAGAGAAGCCGGAGGAACGTCGATTGTGGGGAGGGAGGATCAGTTGGGTCCTCCGCAGCGGTCTCGACAACGGGCTCCTCGACCGCAGCAGGAACGGGCTCAGGGGCTACGGGAGTGGCCGTGTTGCGGGACGGAGCTGTGGCGGTGGTCTCGAAGACGACGGGTTCATTGCGGGGAGCGGATCGAGGCAACGTCGTCAACGACGGAAGGCTCGCGCGACAGGTCGACTGCTCTGGCCTTGCCTTTGTCGAGAGGGCGGCCAAAGTCGGTGGTGGTGTCGTCGCTCAGGCTGACATTATCGTCATTCAACGACGCAGCTTCGGAGTCAACCACCTGGATGAACGCATGCGATTCCTCCGGACGAGTCGCGACGTAGACTCCACTGAGAGGCGGCATGCTAAGCCGCTGCCATCCGTCCTCCGGGTCTATGTCGAACGCCAGACCCTCGTCAATGCCAAAGGTGTTGCGCAGTTCACTGCGAGGAGTGTCGGGAAGACTCTTCTCGGGGACGTCGCTGCTACTGAGGTCGAAGACGGCAAACTTGAAGGGACCGGAAGACGCAGATGCGTAGAACTCTTGGAGCTCTTGGTCAGAGCTCAGAGTGATCTCGTCGCCGTCGGGATCGCGGTAAGTGGCCGCTAAATGCTCCACTGGAATGTGGAAGAGGTCGTTGATGCGCGCAGCTAGCTCAGGCCAGCTCGGAGGGATTGGGAACTGGACGCGGCGAGTGAGCCCGCGCCCGCTCGTGAGTTTGAAGGTTGTGCTCATTGTGGGGAGACGCAGGAAGGGGCGCCGCTGATGGCAATATATACAAAAGCTGTGACTGCGCAATCGCCGCACGGACCACAACTGCGCTCCAACTCATCTCAACTAGTACTGCGGCAAAGTCGTTTGGATTCTTCGAGAACTCGGTCTTACGCACAACACTTCATACAACAGATAACGATATGACTCTCTGCAGGGCATATTTCCTTCTGCTGTCCGGCCTACGCGAAGATTGCAACATGCGGGTCGATCTCGACAGGGTCGTTCATCTATTCACAGTAAATTTAGCCAATGAGCGCAGGGGTCCGCCGAATCGACGTACGCGCAAGTTGATGTTGAGCTTGCTAATGGCCTTAATCTCGTCGTCACTCAAATCAAACGACAAGCAATCGAGGTTTTCAGCGAGGCGCTCGGCGTTGTTGGACTTGGGAATGACTGCAAGTGATGAGTTGAGACCAGGTAGAAGAGTCAGCACGAACCGGCGATCCCGCGCTGCGTGGACCAGCGCAGCAACACCTGCGCGGTCGTCTTCTTGTACTTGGCCGCAAGCGGACCGATGACTTCATGCGAGGTCGACAAAAGACTGGTCTTGCCGGTGTCCACACCCAATTCCACGTACGACTGGGGCCCGAAAGAAGAGTACGCCGTGACCTGTATGCCAACGAGCTTGGCGTAGTTGACCAGAGCCTCTTGGGTCAGGTAAGGGTGGAGTTCGACCTGGAGGACCGCTGGCTTGATACGAGCGTAGCGGAGGATGTCGCCGATGATGCTACCCTGGCAGTTGGAGATCCCGATGTTCTTCGCGATACCGGCGTCCACAAGTTCCTCCATGGCCGTCCAAGTCTCCTGCATGGGGGTGTCTTGCAGGGTCACAGTCTGAAGCGCGAAAAGGCATTCAAGTCGGTTTCACGTTAAGCGGGACCGCCCACCTTCATGTCGGCGGCCCACCACATAGGCGGGTAGCGCTCGGCCGGATCGACGTACTTGAGCGCGACAGGGAAGTGGACGAGGAAGAGATCGAAGTAGTCAATTCCCCAGTGCTTGAGTTGCAACTGGGAAACGGGCTTGACATGCTCCTTCGCATGGAAAGTGTTCCAGAGTTTGGAGGTGATGACTGGGCGGGGGTGAGGTCGTTAAGAAGGACACAGCAGGCTTACAGAGTTCCTCGCGCTTGACCAGACCGTCAGCGATGGCGCGGCGGACACCCTCCCCAGCTTCGCACTCATTAGCATAGTCTCTGCGATTTTTTTTTGATGAATTATGGGCAAAAGAGGGAAGAAATCTCACCCTGCTCCATCCAAAAGACGGTATCCAGCCTATATCTCCTTGTTGGCAAGATCGAAAACCCAACACCACAGGCAAACCTCAATGCACTGAGATCCCAGCTCTTGTGCTGCACCTGTAGTGCCCTCATGGGAGGTGCAGCACAAGAGACTGAGATTTTAGTGCATTGAGGTTTGCCGGTGGTGTTGGCGCGCAAATAGCACAAACCTTGATAGCATTGTAGACGGTCTTGACAAAGTAGCCAGTTCAGAGCATAGCCGTTGAGCCACAGAGTTACATACATCCGCGCAGGTCGCATTGGTGACCTTTAGAGCGGTCAGAAAGGGCTAATCGGTCGCAATCTTGACGATACCTTCCACAAACCGAAACTGAACGCGCGATAAGATGGTTAGAAAGAAAAAAAGGTGAATACTTGCCCGACCAAGGGCATCTAAGCGTCGTTTAGAGCTCTGTGCAGGATCGGGAGGATCGGGGCTACCTTGGCTCCAGTGGACGATAAAGCGACAGACATGGTGGTAGAATTCAGAAAGGCTCTGATGCTGGGAGCCAATTGATTTCTACGACTCTACCCGTACCGCCGTACCGAAATTTGTCCGTTGAGAGTGGATGCGGATTCATGTTGCCGGCCTTGGGTACACCGCGTCGCTCATTGGCCACCACCTCAGACGCGCAACCCCGCCCTCCCACTCCCTCGTCTTCCTCCATTCGGACGAAAAAGCTGCGCGGAACGCTCCCCTCGGCTTCCACGTCCAGACCAAGCACTCCACAACAACCTCCACCGGCATATTGCACGAGCTCTACCAAGATAAAGGCCCTATCGAGTCTCTCTTTGTCGCGACGCGTCCCTTCAACTCCCTCAAAATCATACGCGACCTTGCCCCGCGTCTATCCTCTAATTCCACAATCGTCCTCCTCACCCACGGCCTCTCCGTGTTCCAAACCCTCATCGAAAGACAATACCAGGACCCCGAACGCCGTCCTCACTTTGTTTTCGCGTCCTTGTCGCACCCGGGTTACTTTGACCCAATCGCCCCGCCGCGACAGCTCAGTCGCAGAATCATCCACTCTGCCGTCGGAAACCTCGACTATGCCATCGAATACGACCCTCGGGGACGCGACTTTGAGGCTGGGTTCTACGACACGAACTTTACACCCGACCATCGCCGTCCTGAGCTTTCCGACATCGCAGGTCTCTCGGGCGACCCTGAACTGCCGCGCTATCGGAGTCTGCGCAACACCATCGCAGTCCTTCAGCTCACAGAGGCGCTCAACCCGCGTTGGAAAAAGCTGGAGGACGTGCAGGTCAGCTTGCGCCGACGCGTCGTGTTCGACTCGATCATCCAGCCGCTCGGAGCCGTATTCGGGTGTTCGCCCAAAGCGCTATTTGCCACCCCGCAGGCACTTCGAATGGCCCATATGGTCTGTAACGAAGCTTCCGCGGTGTTCGCGGCCCAGCTGCGGGAGAACGCGAAAGCGTGGGTTGCGGGACAGCCGGCGGAGGACGTGGGTAATCTCTTGGGCATGGGGCGGCTCTCCGTCGAGTTGGAACCGGACCGGTTGTTTGAAGATTGCGTGAACATGGCCAAGGACGATGAGAGTATGCCTAACATGCTCATGGCCTTGCGGCACGGTCGTCTGACCGATATCGACTATCTCAACACATATCTCCTCAAACTGGGTAGGCAGTTTGGAGTCAACATGATGATGACCGCGTTCCTGCGCGATTTGGTCAGGATGCGCGTAGGGATATCCTTGGATCACGCTTGGTAGACCGAACATGTTCGTTATTATCGTTACAGAACCGAAAGTTTTAACCCAAAAGTTAGATAATGTTTTTAGATACGCTGCTTCCCGCCAACCCGCTTGCCGCGTTGGGGAGAGTAAACACGAGTGTCTTTGTGATACTTCCGGAGTTGCGAGGCGAAGACATGTGGCCTATACCAATGGAGAGCTTGACCGTCAAGGACGAGAGCGTTTGTGTCGGATCCGAAACAGTCACGACGCCCGTCTTCAAGCTCAGCATGACCACCGCCGGCCCATCCGTGGACATATCCAGAGCCGCTGGGCTTCCCCGCGCAAAGTTGACGGTTCCACCATTAGGTTGCCAAAACACGGCCATGAGGGTCCCGCTTTCCCTATCGATAGCGGCAGAGACGGCGCCGTCGTTTTGTACGACAACGGCGGTATTCTCTTTGTACTTTTTCCTGAACGCGGCCAAGTTGACGCCGGGATAGATCGTATACGCTAGCGAAGAGTTGTGCGACTGGTGCGTGAGGTACGCTGAGAAGAGATCGACGGTCGTTGGCGGGGATGGAGATGTGCCAATAGCGGTCCAATTGCCAGTTTTCCGCGCAGTGTTGACGGTCAGCGAGAACGCGTTGGTTGGCGAGGCGGCAAACGAGTAACCGACGTTGTCGTGCCAGAGCGTCTCTGTAGTTGCGCCGTCCTGAACGAAAGCGGACCGTGATGCTGCGACATGGGTGTCGCTGTTGACGACTACTTCGCCATGTAGACGTTTCTGGTCGAGAACGGAAATGACCGATGCGTTTGTCGTGGAGGTGATGTTGGAGACCATAACCAGTTGTACGTCCGCGCCCATGAAGAAATAAGCCTTTTGGAATTTGAGGGCTTTGGTGAGCGGGTTGGTATAACGGAAGGCGGCGACGCCCAACGATCCGTCCGAGACGCCGCCAACGAAGCTCTCGATACCGACGGCCATGGTTTGTGCGCAATTGAGCGGCGTCGCGCCGTAATCCGTCGTTATTCCGGGAATAAGATTCCAGTCCTAGGTGTATGTTGGAACGTCTTCGCAACGGAAAGGCGGGATGTATACCATCGATGCAGCAATATCTTCGTACTCGTCCCCATGCAAATACGTACGCAGGGCTCCCGTCGACAGATGGAATCCGAATGGGTTGGCCAGGTTCGTGCATTCAGTGTTTACGCTCCTTGTCGAGACCATTTTGAGCGTCGAGACGTATTTAGCGCCGCGTTGGACCATATAGTCGTTGGCGAAGAACATTTTATTCCCAACGAGATTACCGGCGTTTGCGGACGTCGAGTTCTTCAAGAGAGAGGTCGAGAAGGTCGTGATTGGACTTGAATCCCATGCCCTCCCTATGTCCCCAATCTTCGTAAGATTGAGGAGAATGGACGCCGTAGCCCTGCACCCGGTTAGAGACCCCAGCGTTATCATGAACACGTACTGGGTAACATCCGTAGCAGGGAAGGCAATGAAGCGACCAAGCACCGACTGGATGCCGATTAGCGGAACGTGCGCGTGGATGGAGACACCTACAAAGTCCCAGTGAAGGGCATCCGTGCCCAAATTACGATAAATCATCCACCGGTCTCCCGTAAACAACGTGGCCATGGCGCTCATGGTAGCAGCTCCGGCTTGGAACGATGTTCCACCAGCCTCGACTTCGAGGTCGACAACGTCGTTCGTGAGGTCCTTCCCTTTGTCTCGTCAGAAATGGATGGTCATCAAACTCAAGAGTACTGACCGTAGTTTCCGTTGTACAGAATTCCCGTGTGCTGGCCGAAGCTACCGTCCGGACGAATGCCATCGGCACGCGCCGGTCCTGGTACGACGACGGTCGCAGCATGAACGCGGGAGTACGCGTCGGTAATCAGTGTGACGTTGGTAGTCAGTAGGCCCAAGCCAACGCCTTCGGACATTGAGTAAACAAGATATAGAGCGGGAAAGGTGATCTAACCGATGGATGCAACGTCCAGCAAATTAGCACCGGTCAGGACGCCAACCTGATGGGCTGGGACGACGAATGCATTGTATGCTCGAGCTGTTATGTTGACACATTTACTTAGTTCCGCCGCGGTCAGGGTCGAGTTCAAGAGAAGGCAAGCTTGCGCCACGACTTTAGGTATGCCAATAATCCCAGGGAACCAATTTTGGTCCCATAATCCGGGTGTACCTGAGCCGAGAATGAGGGAGGGAGGCACCAGAGGAAGAGAACTGACCGCAGGGGCAGGCATCAGTGCCGCCTTGATCTAAACAAGCTACGTTCGTCATATCGTTGCTAAACCAGAAGTCTAGAGACGATTTCGCAGCCTTGAGAACGTCGGGATCTTGCGCGTAGGTCTCTGCGCCGCGGAGCGCACCATGCCAAGCGCCGGCGAGTGTTGCGACACGGTTTAGATGAATCCCCGCTGGCCAGTTCGCTCGTTGGGCGGCGCAGCCTAGCTGATATTAGAATATGGCACGATTATGTGTGGACTGACCTGTAGTGTAGTCGACATCGGCCCAAGCACCAGATGAGTTGAGGGTCGAGAGAAAGGTTGGCACAAGTGTGGCGTTGAAGAGGGAGCCGACAATGTTTGATAAACGGCGAGTTAGCAGGGTAGATATATCCGCTACGTCGCTGAGAAGAAGAGCTGGGCACCCAGATAGAGCTCACCAGCGGTAGCGGGGTCGATTGGGGTAGAAGATGGTTGAGCGGACGCTGAACTAGCAGTGGAGACGATGCTCGACGCGCTCGACGCGCTGGGCGCGCTAGACGCGCTGAACGCGACGCTGGGCAAGGTGCCGGATGATGTGGTGCTCGCGGAGAGCGCTAGCGTGGAGGTAGAGCTGACAACGCTGCACGCTGCTGAGAGTGAGGAGGACTGTGAGGGCTGTATGCTAGCAATGGCGGAGAGTGGGAGGTAGACATAAAAGAGAGTGGATAGTTGCATGGGAGAGCAGGAGCAGGAGCAGGAAGCGAGGTAGCATGTGGTCTATATTTTTATTCTGTAAGTGCAGCTGACGGGTCAGAACAAAGTGTCGATCTCAATGACCCAAACGGAGATAAATCCCTTTTATTACCGATGGCCTTCACGTCGCGTACCCGTGTCGCCTACTCGAGTTTATTCTCCATACAGGACACCCCGCAGTCCCCCTTCTTCGATTCCCTACTGGAGCTTCCACCCGATGGACTGGACCTACATCTAAACAAGCTCGAAATTGAAGCATGTATCGGGCCATTCAAAGTACGGCAAGGTGGCGCGAAGAACCCGGCACGGCTCTTGGTTCAGGCAACCACTTGAGCGCCAACCTCGCGTTATTCGCTTCTCAATCTACTTAGGCCAATCTGAATGCGTTGACCTTGTCGTGCTTGCGCCGCGCCAGCACCGGGACACCAAACACCGACCCGAAGAGACACGCCATTACCACTCCGACAATTCTTGTGCATGTTCCCGCTCACGCGATCCTGCTCCGACGTCTTACTCGGCCCCAGTTCCGATGTCTTTTCATGAAATCTCCGGCCCCAACAGGTTGGGAAGCCATGGAAATTCTTGCGGGCGGCGTTTCTCGAGCCGACACCGTATTCTCTGTCAGTCGGCTTGCTCTTATTCCCCGTATGCCCACTCACATGGTTTACAAGGATCTCACTGAAATAATCTGCACGTCCTTGCCAAATCCCGAGATCCCAGGTAAGTATCCGGCTCCCGGCATGCAGTAAGTTTACGGCTCTGCGCAGCGGACCTACGGCACCAGATCCTTCAGCTGGCACTGTACGGGTCTTTTTGGCCTGTCTATTTGTGATTCAACTGTTTTTAGAACATTCATGTGCGGCATAGGGCAGGTACGTCTCCACACAAGCGGCAATCCGCCATCGCAACGGCCCTCAGCTTAGCGTGGGCGCGTACTTGCTTCGTCGCAGCAATGACTTATTCACGTCGATCGTCGCTGTACGTTTTTTCTCCGGGCATACGTGTTATATCTGAACGCTTGCACAGTTTATCAAAGCCCCAGAGACAGAGACGTTCACCTTTGAGGCTACTATGCTGGTGGCGATAGTAGCGAACTACCATAAATCCAACTTGAACGCGTTCTACATGCAAATTAGGACTACGGAAGACAAAACAATGATGCGCAAGATTTGTTGGGCGGCAAACTTTGCTCTTGACACTGTCGTGAAGTGAGCACTTTGCTTCCGGCGCTTGTTTGTATTCATGGCGCAGATCCTACCAGGAAATATCGGCAGACGACGACACTCAAACTTTCGCAGCGGCCTTTGGCAACATGATCACCAAGCTGCGTCCGGACAAAGCGCTGGCGCCTATCGAGCCGCCGCGCGAGCTGCTCAAATCTCAGCCCATAGAAGCATACGCGGTACTACTTCCTTTATTCGAGTTTCTCAGGTATCACTCTCCATAATGCTCTTCAAACGCACTGAAGCCTTCTAGAAACCCTATATTCCCGCTCGTCTTCATATCTGCCCCCGACACCAAATCGAGTGCCGCATCCTCGCCTCCATCGACGATCATCTCCCTTTCGTCCTACTTGCTCACACACGCATCATCGACTTCATCCCCGCGCGCGATCGTCTACGCTAATCTCGCGCTCAATACCCTGCTTGCCTTGGTGCAGAACGATGGTGTTCTCATTTCATTTACGCAGCCCACGGACGAACGGATACGTCTCTGCCGCCAGGTCTGCTCTACACCAACATTTATTCTTGTATTGACACTCTCGAAGCGGCTTCCCGTCCTCCCGACGCCTCCCACACGACGAGCACCTCTGTGTGCCGTCCTGGATTGCTGTGTACTGTGGTTGCGGCATAATCTCCATAAAAGGCTGGAGGTTCAGTCGTACATGTAGGCGTATACTATTGATATTCTTTTGAGCTGACGAACAAAGAACATGTATATGGATCATATACCGCAGCATCTGGTTCCTCTGGAAGGCGCACATCCGACTGGGTAAACGCATCAATTCGTCTCTGTACGAAGTAACCCGCTAGCAGAATATTCGTGGCAGGGGCTTTGGAGCGCAGTCATCAGCCTACTCGCATTCTTGTCTTCAAAACTCGATAGTCTGACGACTACGGGCGGGGTTGAGCGACTTGTGCGTGCGGTGAGTAGCCCTGTTGTAGCACCATGTATCTACTGACGTTTCTAGACTGTCCTCTTACTCGATCTCGCGCTTGAGAAGTGCGAGCTGTTTCTACCTACGCCGCAAGCGGTCCACCAGCTCGTCGTATGTCCTCTCTCAGCCTGGTTCATACTCTCAACCATTGCAGTACGAACTGGTCCGGTCATCGTCCACACTCGCCGCGCAACTTTCTTTGTTGCAATCCCTCGCGGTGCATGATCCAGCAGCAGAACGACGCGCGTCTTTGACAAATGAACAACCAGCAGAGGCGATACTGACGCGTCTGCAAGGGGTGTGCGACTATTATCAAGCGAAGATTGTTGAGGCCAAGGCGCAGACGGCCCATCGCGCCATGAAGGTGGTGGGGGTAGAGATTGACCGGGATGGACTGCAGGGTTTGGAGAAAAACGAAGACATAGAGCCTCCGGGCGAGGTTGCGGAGGTTGGGCTGTCGCGGTTTATTTGCGCGGATGTACTTGGGTTAATGTGACCGCGTTTGGTATTACTATGCCACGCCAGTGATCCCTTGCATAATACATGAGCAGCGCAGGACGCAGGCTTTCTCGAGTTGCCCAGCATCTAAGAATGTCTTCGCGTGCGTTTTCAGGATTCCTGCCCATCCTTTGTGCTCATCCTCTACTGTAGAATACACTCCCCGCCTCATTGGCGCTCCCCACACGCTGGGTACCATTTTCCCTGCCGTCGGGTCGTTTGAGCTCATGGCCACGATTCAGAACATCGCGTCTACATCGAGCAAAACGGCTCTGTAGTCTCTCCCTTCCACGACATCCCTCTCTTCGCCGACCAGAACAATGGCATCTTCAACATGATCGTCGAGGTCCCTCGCTGGACGAACGCGAAGATGGAAATCTCCAAGGAGGAGCCGTTCAATCCTATCAAGCAGGACACCAAGAAGGGCCGCCTCCGGTTTGTCCGCAACTGCTTCCCCCACCACGGTTACATCTGGAACTACGGCGCGTTCCCCCAGGTCCGTCGTGTCGCGTCCTCATCGTCATCGCTGTTCTCAGTTCGCGATGCATAGACTTGGGAGGACCCATCGCAGTCCAATGCTGAGACAAAGGCCAAGGGCGACAACGATCCGCTCGACGTATGCGAGATCGGTGAGCAGGTTGGCTACGTCGGCCAGGTCAAGCAGGTCAAGGTCCTCGGCATCATGGCGCTCCTCGACGAGGGAGAGACCGACTGGAAGGTCATCGTCGTCGACGTGCAGGACCCCCTCGCCTCCAAGCTCAACGACATCGAGGACGTCGAGCGTCATCTGCCCGGCCTCATCCGCGCGACCAACGAGTGGTTCCGGTGCGTTCCGCTTGCTCGTGTGCACCCTTGCGGTCGTTAATCGCGCCACGTAGCATCTACAAGATCCCCGATGGAAAGCCCGAAAACACCTTTGCGTTCTCTGGCGAGGCCAAGAACAAAAAGTACGCGACGGAGATTATCCACGAGTGCCACGAAGCCTGGCGCCGTCTGATCACTGGCGAGAGCCCTGCTGGCGAAATTTCCATGTATGCGTTAGTCTGCGCCCCCATGCCTTTGCTGAACGCGTCTAGTTCCAACATTACGATCAAGAATTCGCCCGGCTTCATCCAGCGCGACCACCGTGCATACACGGAATTGCCACTCGACTCGCGCAAGCCTGCCGCACCAATCGATCCCTCGGGTTCGTTGTTTTCGCCTCTTCACGGCATTGCCTAACTCTTCGACAGTGTCCAAGTGGTGGTATATCTCGTCCGCTCCGGTCTAAGTAGGGCCGTATGAATACAAGCCCTGTTGCCCAAACCAAAACATCTTTTCTCATTAGTATGATACAGCTCGTGGTATGATGGTCTATCGTCGTTGCTTGTCGACGCTGCTCCCGCTTTGGATGGCTGGATACTGACACCTAACAGCAACGAGATGAATAGACCTTTCAAGGGAGAAGTGGAGACTTGCCGTGCATCGATTATACTGGTAACAGTCCACGTTCCTTGGCGGGCGTCAATATGGTGTCGACAACAGCATGATGAACAAACCTTCCAAGGCCGAGAAGATCGAGTACTCGTACGTGTTGACGCGCGAGACTGTGTGGGTTTCGAGCACTTTTCCCGGTTTGCCGCCTTTCTTCAACGACGGCTCGGCGCGTTGGTAGGTGAACGTGAATGGCGGTTCGCCGATGAGCGTAAATACGATCTCAGCTTGGTCTCCTTCGTGTATATCCTGGTAGACCCGCTTGCCGTTGCCGACCTGCGCCGACGGCAGAGGGTACACGGTCGTCCGTAGGTCGGTGATACCGGCTTTGCACTTTTGTTGGTGCCGTATGGATGTTATGGCAAATTCTCCCTCCTGTTGCTGCACCAGGGAGAAGGGAGACGTTTTGGCTTCGGCCGTGTATGTCTTGCCGTTGATTGCGTAGCTGTAGGCAACATGTCAAGCGCAGAAATAACACAAAGAAAGAACATGCCCGATAGTCCATGGAGGAATACCCTCCAGCTGGAATTGTGAGACGTCCCCGACGCAGTAATGTTCGCGGCGGTCAACGGGGATAATGGACGGTGTCTCGGCGACATCTACCCAAATCGAGCTCGATAATGGGTCGAGCGGAGCATGCGGGCATCCAGATGCATCGGAAATCGAGTGGAGCACCACGAGATGCGGCCCGATAGTTTTGAACGAGTAGGAGGGCAGCTCGATCTTCCATGAAGGGTCCCAAATCTCAATGGACATCATCTCGACATTGGAGGTCCCAATGTTTTTGATGGAAAGTTGGAGCTTGAACGGCGGCGTTCCCTCGAGAAGCACGACTCCGTCGACAGAAAGCGGATCCTGGGCGAGGAACGCGTCGTGGAGGCAATAGGACATTCGGTTTCTCGTCCGGAACCGCACAGATGGCCGCATAAACACTTGTTGCTCAAACAACAGGCGTTGCGAACGCGGTATAGGCGCTGCTTTGTGTTTGGACAGAGGATATGCCGCGTCTCCGACCTGCTTCACCTCGTAGAATATGCGCCCAGGACTAGATGTCGTCAAGAGGAATCGCGTCCGCGGTTGGATGCTGTTGAACGTGGGCTGGCCGAGGAGTTTGAGGTTGCCGGTTTCGCTATCCTGGGCGATATTATACATGATTTCGAAGGGACTTTTGCCTAAGGTACGTCAGCATCCTCACGACGGCTTTTACTAGAACGAACCGGTCAAATCCAGCTCAACATGAGATGGCTCATTTTCGCAGATGGGTGCTAGAATATACGATCTGTTGTACGCCTCGTATGTTGCCGCCGCAGCTGTTTCAGCGGACAATTTGGCAGAAGGACGAGGAGTCCAATCGACTCGATAAGTCGCCGCATCAGGCGAGACCGTTCCAGGACATTGAGCATCCGAAACCTATAATTCATGAGTTATCAATCAGAGCCAGAAACAAAGGATAGACCTCGAGAATGCGGTATAGGCCGGCATCCGTCACTTGCAGCTGATCGTTCGCAGAATGCAACATAACCGTCTGTACGTGGTCGCTTCCGTCCTTCCTATATTTCACTCGCCACGGCTGCAGATTGCGTTACTCATGGTCACTGCTTGAAAGACGAATAATTACTCCATCACCAGTCAAGCGCAGAGGCAGGCTAGCACGTTCTTGTTCGAGGACAGTAACACTCTCTCCGTAGAACTTGGCAGTGGGCTATTCCAAGATGAGAAGACCAATGAGACAATCGGGGATAAAGGTACCTGGACTCGTCGGACTGTGACGGAGACTGCGGGGACGGAGACGGGGCGGCGACATTCATAAACATCCTCGACGCTGACTGTGAAGAGGGTCAAAATAAGCGACGAGGAGTAAGCGCTATTAAGCAATGAACACACCTAGGTCAATGTCGAACGACCCGCCGTCGCGATCGATTTTTCCAGGAATCGGAATCTGCAGTGTTTTCTTCGCCGTCTTGATATCGGTGAAGTGGCGCGTTTCTGATCCCGTCTGGCTAACGACACGAGCCTCAAGCTTCCACGGGCCGGTGCCCTGCAGCTCGACATCAACGTCGACCACGTTGCCGGCGCAACTACTGAGGGCTTTCCTTCCCGTACCAGCAAAAGAGGCAGACGCGAGGGGATGGATCGATTGTTCGATACTTGGTCCGTTCAACTCGACGCGACGATAGTTGGAGTCGGAGATGTATGTGAACGCGAACTGATATTTGCCTGCCTGCGATGGCTGGATTGCAAGCTCGCCCCGCGTCGATGAGAAGGTCTTTGCAATCTCTCGCGGCGACTCCGAGTCTCGTTGGGTAGTGTAGTAGACCTGGAAGGGCGGAACTCCGTGCAATACGAGCGACGCGGATACACCAGTGTCGCTGGAGCACTCGTGTATCTTTTTGAAGTCGATATCGGCGCGGGGCTTGGGTTTTTCAACGACGACGCAGCTTTCCGGTGACAGGACGTGGCCGGGGCACCACTAACATGGTCAGTATCAGTGAGATGCCGGAAGCTCTGACTTACTTTTCCATGAACACTCATGATTGTGTATTCTCCGGGCTGGGAGGCTCGTACTTCGAGCTCGCGACGCGCTCCTTGCGTGGATAGCTTCTTCTTCCAGGGGTGTACACCCTTTGAGTCCGCCGGCGGACTGTAGGAGAGCTCAACTTGGAGTGGCGCGTCCAGGGGATCGGCATCTTTGCTAGCGACGGTAAGATGTGTTTCGGACCCAATGAGCAGCGAAGCGGGCGAGCCAGGGCTACAATGTCTGAAAGACGCTGATGGAGTCCGCAGGACGCGTATAGATCGCGTTGTTTTGGAGTTGGGAGCATCGGGGTCAAGACTGGGGATTTCGAGACGAACCGCGTTTCCGTGTGCGTCGACTACTTCCTCTAACGCGTAAAAATAGCTTCCAGCGTTATGAAGCGACACGGTTAAAGGCACTTTAAGATTCTGCGGCACGCCCGCGGTCCCGTCGCTCGAATCAATGCCCTCGACAATGGAATGCTCAGGCCGGTCGTTGGTGACCTTGAACCACCGGAGGCTAAGCGGAGGAACGCCGCGGATGTCAATGGTAAGTTCTACGTCCTGCCGTTGCCCTGCGCAGAGCATCGGCGTGGTGGGTTCCTCCACAAACTCGGCCCTCGGACACGGTACAATCGTGACCTCGATGGGGAACGCGAGTCTTGCCTCGATTCCCGACGAGTCAACGACCTGCTCGAGCCGAACGGTCCCAAGACGCGCAAGTTGGATGTGGACGAGCGATTGTGTTCTTTGAAGGGTGGATGGAGATTCTGGGGAAGTCTCGGGGTCTGGATCGTCGTATTCGTCGTATTCATCCGCCTGTTCACGATTGGAAGACGAGGAGGGTCGAATGAGCTCGAGACGTTTCTGCTCTATCGCCTTGAGGTCGCGAGAGGACAATACTATGCTCTCGACTTTGGCCGTTGAATTGGGGTTGTAGCCCAACGGAAGCAGCGAGTATCGGAGAGACGAGACTTCTGTGTTGTTTAATAACACGGGGATGAGAGCGGAAGACCCTGGTTCTGCAAGGCAAAAGGTCGAGCTAGCAGGGTATTGAGAACAAACGGTGATGCCGGATAATAGCGCACCGCTGGGGATTGAGGCGAGCAGTACTAATTGGCGACATCCGTACAGTGTGTTGTCCGAGGAGGTGAGAGTCGCCGCCACCATAAGACGATCCAACGAGGCCCCAAGTCATCCAACCCAACCATGCCATGAAACTAAATGCCTCTGGCGTCGACGCGAAATCTTGCAAATCGTCAATAGACGCGTATTAGCTCTGTTTTAGCACGCACCAGGCCCCGAGTCCACGTCCCCGCGTCCTCTTCCCAAGTTGAGACTCAGCCCTCCGAACATGAGCCTTCAAAGCGCGTCAACGCGTCAACAACGAGTGAAAGGCACACTCACCCGTTAAGGACCACAATAAACAGCAGCTGCAAACATAACGCGCTTCGTCGATAGATTAAACGCGGTATTCGCAGCTGGGTAAGCCCTAGACAGAAGAGAATGTCGAGGATGAGCCATTTTCGACACATTCGCGTGTCGTCGTCGTCGCTGAATGCATAATTTACAAAGTCGAGGGCCTTGACGGCTTGGAGGACGAGCAGGAGAGAAAGGATGTAGAGGCGTTGGGTGGGTTCGTCGAGAAATGAGGGCGGGATGAGTGGCTTGCTCGGAGTAGTGGCTGAAGCCATAATTGGGACTGTCACTCAGAGTCACCGTCGCTTTGTGTCCTTCCTCCCGCCATGACCCCGCCCCGTATCGAAGGAGACATCGACCTCAGTCTCGAGGTTTATACACATGCTTCGCTCAAGCAAGGCTGGAGCGCAAATCCAGAATATGGCGATTTCGACCGACTTTTGCTGCTCGGAGGCAGCGTAATCGAGCAGACACTTATTGCCCATTACTTCCGCCAGCAGCCTTTGCTTTCGGCCCCCGAGATTACTGCCAAGATAGCCACCGCGATTACTCCAGACAAACTCAAGGAATGGGCTGTTATGTGGCAACTCGCCACAAAATATCGCGCAGCCCCGGGTGTGTGGACATCCTCGAGGCACCCGATGTACGTCCTTCTTCCAATCGCCAGACCTTGCTTTAATTCTTTTACAGGAGATCCACAGTTTCTTCAAGGCCACGGTCGCCGCGCTCTACCTCCGCAATCCTCCACGCACGGCCGAGAACTGGATAATCAGCCTCATCGACCCGGACGCAGCGCCACCACCGCCCCCGACCGTCCCACCCCCCGTCCCCGTCGCGGCGCCGTCCGCACACTATGCCTCTCCGCCCCAGATATTCAACAATGGATTGAGCACCCCACCACCGGCTGCCCCGGGCCTCACTTTGCAGAAGATCCATGAAGCAGCCACCAAGTACGGCGCCACCGTCGCATACTCGAATGAGCACGCTGCGGGTCCATCACACGCGCCAGTGTGGCGCGTTAATTGTCGAAGTATGCCGACTCTTTTACTTTGCGCGTACGTTGCTGATATTCCGGGCAGTTAATGGGGAGGTACGTGGCTGTAGACCAACGATAAGCACTGGATTAACGCAAACTGGAGATTGCTGGAACTGCGACCGCTGCGTCGTTGAAGGCGGCCAAAGAACAAGCCGCCCGCGCTGCGTATGTCGCCAAAGGATGGAGCCTGTAGCTGTCGCTTTCAAACGATGTATCATCTCTTGTACACTAGTAGCTCAGATACAAAAACAACGCGTATGCGCCGGCGAGCCAAATGAGTGTCTGCACGCAACAAAGTATTAGTTTATGCACATGTGAACGTGGCACACACGCACCTGCAACTGGCCGTCCAGAGTCGAGAACCGCGACGTGAGCCACTGCCAGCCCGCGCTTGCCTCCCGCGAGAGCTCCCTCGGCGCCGGCCCACCGAGAGTCTGCCCCTTGCCCGAAAACGCGCTCCCAGCATCCGACGGCGGTCCCGCGTGCTTCCGCAGCGTCGATTCCAGCCCCCCTCGGTCAGCCCCCGCATTCTGTCGACCTCGTCCTTGCCCTTGATGAAGACAAACGTCGGCATGGCCGTGACGTTATAGTGCTGGGCGGCCTCCGGGACAGCGTCGGTATCGATTTTGTAGAATGCTGCCTGCTTGTATTCCTTCGACAACTTCTCGAATCTCCAGGGAGGTGAGCTCATGGCCAGAAGGTATGAGAGACGCACGTAGGTGCCATCATCTTGCAAGGACCACACCAAGTCGCTGTGAAACTGAGTCGTGGCTTGCGCTCGACAACGCAACATACCATGAAAGTCGATGACCTGACCGCTGGGTGAGCTGCTGTAGACGAGGAGGAGGAGGTAGCGCACAGATATCTTGGAGGACGGGGACTTGGAGAGATGGCCCTGGAGCTCGCTGAGCGACGATATTACGGTTATGGCCGTCATGGCGGTCAAGAGCAGTCGTGTCAAGAATCCCGCGCTTGATAAGATTGTACTACGCCAGCTCAGTCAATATAACGCCAATTCTCATCGTGCTTCCCTGCCGCCTTTCCGGAAAACCCGCGACGATGTAGTCCCCAGCCCGTGCCATTAACAGCCTTGACCTCGTCCTTGACCGGCAGCTCCACCCGTTCCGCGACGAGTTTCGTCGCGACGCTCTTCTTCACCACATGCATAAGCTTCATCTTGTGTCCTTGACTGGGATGCACGAGCCACGGATCGCACAGAAACGTGAGCGGAGTAAAGACTTTCTCCCCTTCCACCAGCCTCCTTCCGGTCTCGTCAACTTTCTGCTCCACCAGATACTCGAATCTCCAACGGAGCTTGGCGCCCGTCTTGACTCCGGAAGTGGGGTGGTGAAACGACTCGCTCCCATGCACGACGTAGACCCCAGTTGTCTTGAGCGCCAGCGTCGCTTGCCGAGAGATATAATCGCGCGACTCGTCGTCGTTGGTAATCAGCCGGCGAAGAATTGGCAGCGAATCCAACGGCGCGTAGTGGAACGGGTACGATTGCTTCAACACAGGACGAAACAGTGCCCAGCCGCTCTCCGGCGCTCCATGCGACCACCCCCGAACGTGCTTCCGGAATCCAGCAAGCTTAAACGTCGGCCGTACAGACCGAAAGCCCTCCTGGTCCACCAGCAACTCTAGCGCCAGGTCCTTGAGCCACGCGACGTTGTCCGGGACGTTGACGGGATCCGCAGAGTAGCAGGGAGACGTTTGCGGGGACGGCGCGCGCGCGATGGGGACAGCGAGGAGCTGCGATTCGGTCGACATTTGGCTCGCGCATGACCTGCTCGTCGGCAGCATCGGGCTGGGGCCATTCAAGTCGATTGGGAATTTGAACTTGCGGTGTAGGCGGCCGTTGGGCGAGGAACCGGACGTGCAGGACGCAGTGGAAGGTGACGGGGAAAGGCTAGCGGTCGTATTGAGCGAGCGTGCAGAGAGTGTTGACTGGGACGGGGCGAGGATTCCTCCGGGAGTTATGGGGTGATAGGACTGCGATTCTGACGCGGGAATATGTAGGTTGAGACTCCGGGTTGAACCAAACGAAGCGTCGGCGTAGAGCGCGCGATGGTCGAACGTTAGGCTGGTTGGCGATAATCCGTCGCGTTGTGAGCTCTTCGGGGCGTGTCTGGTGGTTGGCGAGGCCCAAAGGTTCCTACAGAGACTCGCCGGTCGGTATCAACTTCCGCGTCGTCGCCATCGAGAACAAAGTCGAAGAGAATCGGAATGGACTCGCTTGAACACGAAACGCCGAGACTGGCCCTCAAAATAGGCGACTCTTCCAGACAGTCAAGCGGGAGAGATACCGAGGGAGGGAGGTGGTAATGAACGTCGCACATAGTGATGAAGGAGGAGAGTAAGTCGTTGTGGGCGTTCCATCAAAATACATAACATTGAGTTCGATTAGTCCATGCGACACGATAGCAGAAAGCACCAGCGAAATAACAACATATTAGATCCCCCCGCCGGTCATTTGGCGCACAAGATTAGTACTCCGGATCCCTACAACGCTCTTTGGACGTGGCCGCAAAGCACCCGCCCCAAGCCCTTTTGTCGGGCTAATGCTCCTGGTTGGGCTCAGCCCACCCCCAGTCAGTTGTCTCGCAAGACTAGCACCAACTTCCTCTGTGCTGGAGACTCCAGCCCGACTAGCAAACATCCCCTTGCTCGGACTGACGCTACGTGCGCCACCAGTCAATTGCCGAAAAATGCCAGGATCACCACCCGTGAATTGCCTCGCAATCGTCGTCGTGCCCGTCGTTTGCGGTACGATTTTGGTCGACGAGCCCGTATGACTAGGCGCAATCGGAGAACGGGCTGGCGATGTCTGCGGAGAGCCCCGCATTTCCGTTGGTAACAAAAGCTGTCAAAAAATGTCAAGCTTGCGGCTGAGCAAATCCAAGACAAAAACACACCGAACATTCGCGACACCAAACACGTCCTGCAGCATCCCGCTTCGCCGCGCTATCTAGCTTCTTCCCGCATCCCGGCACGCCCTTCTTCTTTTCGTCTCGAATCGCCCATGGTTTTGTCGGCGGCCGCTTGCCCCCGCAAACCAGGCAAGACGCGTGCCATCTCGAGCCCTGTGGCCCTGGAACCACTCCGCGCTCCATGACCGAAACCGAAATCGAGCATCCTGGGCAACTATTCGAGCCACCAAAACGGGGAAATGTCAGTGGCGTCGAGGTTGCTGGAGCAGTTAACGGAGCGCGTTCAAACTTGTTTGTTTCCGCGGGACGAATGGAGGTCGTCGTGGTTGTCGTCGCCGCCCTAGAGGAGAATATCGATGCGGGGAACGCCGTTGTCGGTTGTGATTTAATCGTGATCTTCTGCGGAGGAGCGCACTAACAGTAGGCGTCAATTTCTCGTCGGATTGCGGTGAAACAAACATACCTCGACATGGGCAGGCCCGTCGACGCCTTTGACGAACAGCGCCTGCCCCGCAGCACCCTCCTTGAACGGCTTATGACACAATACACAAGTGAAGCACTTGGAGTGGTATGTCTCTGGTTCGCCAGACAGCTCGTTAGGAACTGTGACGTACCGCCCTCCTTCGCCCATAGAAAACAGTCCCTGCAAGCATTTAACGCAGGTTGTTGACTCAGAGACCGGGGCAATCGAGAGCCCCTTGGGTGATTTGGTCGGTGTCTTGTTGGGGGCAGGTTTCGGAGACTTGGACGGAGTAGTCGAGGCACCAAAGGGAATCGGGCTCTTGACAGGCGTCGTAGTCGATTTAACCGAAGATTTCGGCGTATGAACTGGCGTGCCCATTTGACTGCTCGTTTCCTCCTTGATTATGTCCTCGTCTCCGAGTAGATGGGGATGGCGCGAGCCATACGCAGGAGTGTACCCCTTTGGCCCGTTGAACACATCAACTTCGTTCCTGGGCGGGGAGTCCGGGCCAACCGAAGACGTGGCGTCCGACGAGTCGGATGTAAGCTCAGGAGTCGAGAGCCGACCAGAAGAGCGCGAACGACGAAGGCGCAACTTGAGGGGCGGCGTTGAGCTTGTCGACGTAGCGGGGGACGACGACGAGCTCTTCATAAACCGCCGCTTCATCTCTTCGACAGCTTCCTCCGTCGCACGCGTGCTCGGACTATCGCGAACGGGGCTGATACTTCCAGAAGTCGAGTACCGCGCCGAAGGCGAGGGGGACCCGCTGCCGCGTCCCTCGAACTCGGGACTGCGGAACCGCTCAAATCGCCGCGAGGGACTGCCGTCAAGCCCGATCGAAGGATCGCTCTTGGTGCGCGACCGAACGACGAGTGGACTAGTCTCGCGGCTGGACGTAGAATAGCGAGAGGCGGACGACGCCAACGGACTACGCGTCGGGCTATCCTTGCCAATCATGCTCAGCCGGTACGAGAGCTCCTCCAACGCCGGGCTCGGTTCACGCGTCTTTACGATCCCGAGCCGCTGTTCTAGCTCCTCTAGCGCGGGGCTGCCCTCACGACTCTTGTGGTGCTTTGAGCTTGCACTTCCGCCCAGACTGCCAATCTTGTCGACCCTTGGACTGTTTGTCGCGCTCGCATTCTTCTTCGGAGTCGTGGGATCGCGCTCGAGGCATGTGTCAAAGCATTCAGGGCACGTTGGCCGACCGACCAAATCCACCATCGGCGAGTCCCCGATCGGTTTGTCGCAACCTGCACCAAGGCATCAACAACACGCGGCGCAGTAATAGCATAAACACGCACCGGCGCACACAAAACATCTCTTGTGCCAGTACTTGTCGCCCGCATGAATGAATCCGCCCTCTGACTTGAGAATGAGCACTGGGCGCGAGCACTCTGCACATGGACCGCGAGATCCGCCGTTGGCAATGAAGCAACTCCTGCAAAAGAACCTGGGCGGACCAGATGCCGTGGCACCGTACGGGTCGGGATAGATGGTAGGATCGGTTGGCGCAAAGGGATTCTGACAGTGTGCGCAACACTGGACAGGGAGGGTATCGCGGGGCTGGAGGACGGAGCCGTAGACCTTGGAGAGGGTTGTATCGTGGAGGGATGGAAGGATGCCGGATTCTGGGGCGGCCAAAGACGAGTACTTGAGGGGAGAGGGTGGTCTGTTTGACTGGGAGGAGGTGGAGGAGGTTATGTGGGCAGTTACACGGTTGCCGAGCTGGGACAGTGCGGAGGATTGTGAAAGTGGGCGGGGAAAGCGCCTGGTTGGAGAGGAGGTTGTTTGTGTATCTCTGTCCTTGGAGACGTAGGTGCTTGACCATCGATCCTGGCTCTTCTCCCTTGGGTTGTTCTGGTTCCAGCCAACGACGGGGGCTGAGGGAGTGAGGAGTGGCAATAAAGAAACAGAGAAAACATACCGACTGGAGTACCACCACACACACAGCGCTGGGTGTCCTGGCCAACCAAACTGCCACACCGTCGACAAAAGCCCATCGCAGTCAAGTTCAACAACAACACGGTCACAAGGCCTTATGTAACTACGCGTCTCTACAACTTTGCCCAATCAACACGTTCAATCTGCACCGTTAATACTCAAATAACACTCTGAAAGCCACGTACCATCTCGGGGACAAGCTCTTTCACCGTCTGAACACCCAAACCTTGCATTCCAGTCACTATCTCTCGCTCAAGGATCTGCGCCAGCTTCACCACACCAGCTTCACCGTATGCCTGCAAAATTCGTGAGGATAAATAATAGATGAGCAAGGGACATACACTCTGCGCGTAAAGAAACGCGCGTCCGAGACCCACTGCCGTCGCGCCCAGACAGAGCGCTTTCAAGACATCTATATATCGTGTGAGCCACGCGTTAAATCCTGTTCAACACAACCAACCAGTTCCTCGCCGAACGCCGCCTGATGAGATGTGAGCCTGCTTCTTAATTTTTCCAAGTGAACAACGCACCATCGATGTAGACTTGACCCAACATTAGAATTGCAAGTATAGCCCAAAACGACACACCTTCGAGTTTAGTGAACACGTCCGGTCGTTGCTTCCGGAGTCGGTAAAGTACCTCGAGCGGCGGCAAGGAGCTATGGGACATTAGAGATCGACCCGTGCTTCCAAAATCTGCGCACTAATCTAATTGGCGTCCGCCATGGTTAGAGAGTAAAATACCATCGACACCTGCCTCGGCGGCAAGAACAGCGTCCTAGACATTGCTGGGAATCGTCGAAAACGCGCTTGGATCGCATACCTGGACACATTGGACGCCTGTAGACGTGAGCAATGGCCGCATTCCCTACACAAGCACGTACCTTTGATGACGATTGGAAGCTTGGTTACGCTTCGCAACCAGGGAACAGTCTAGTAAGCTCATTCAGCCGCGTCCAACCATCCCCCGCGAGTATACATGCCTTTTCCCAGGTCATCTCTTTATCATCATTCCAGATCAAGGCGCCTGCGGTCCCAAACCCAGTCACCTCGTCCTCCGTGCCCTCGACATGGATTTTGGGCGTCCCCGCTTCGATATCTTCGACAACCCATGGACTGCGGATATCGTTCTCGCGATTACCGGGAACCACCGCGTCGACGGTGAGGAATATCGCCTTGTAACCAAGACGTTCGACCTCGCGCACACGCTCTTCAGCCACCGAGTCTTTTGAATTCTTGTAGAGCTGGAAGAAGAGGGTCTGCGATGGTTGCGCGGCGGCAATGATCTCTTCATAGGACATGGACGCGTTCGACGACACCATTTGAATAAGCGAAGTCCTGCCGCATCCGCGGACGATGTTAACTTCGCCTGTATTCGCGGGTCAGCGCAAGTCGGTACGAAAGCTGCAGCAATACCAAGCGGGTGACCAAGTTTGGCTAGAGCTGCGCCAGATACGAATATCGGAAGTGAAGACTTGAAACCCAGAATAGTGGTACCCGGGCTGCATTTTGCCACGGGCCGCATAACGCGCGGATGGAAATAGAATCGTGAAAACGCGCGAGCGTTTTCGTCCATTGCTGGGTCGTCAGCAGACCGGGTTAACATGAATTGTATGAACGCACTGATATGGTCATCGGCGGCAGAGGAGTAATAGGCCTCCGCTTTATGAGAGAGGACTTTACGCGCGACGGCCTCGAGGTCCGCTACGCTCAACATGCGACTAAGCGGGGGACGTTGTGCGAGGGCAGCCTCGACGCGGGTCTCGTCTTTTGTTTTGTTGCGGTTCTTCTGGTCGTCTACGACAGATTTGGCGGCGCTAGCAGTGAGAGGACCGAGATGCTTTGAGGCTGGAAGATGTTTCTTTAGGGCATCGGGAGGGTGGATAGGTTCATAGGCCAGGGTAGCGTCGCGGCCTGCATACTTGAGGATTATACTGGCGCCGCCTGGATGTTCCTGTGAGAATGAGTGCGGGGTAGAAGCTAGATAGTGGATAGTACATTGAGGAACTGGGTTACATCGTATACGTTTCCGGATATAATGACCCAGCAATCGTCTTTGTTGTCGTGAGGCTTGACTTGGTCGAGAGAGAACATGGGAGAGCAAAGGACAGCAAGGATTCGGTCAGATTCGGTCCGGCAACCCGCATCTCCCATCAGTGACACAATGTGACAGATCAACCACTCAACAACAAACCACGATGACCCGGAACGGAGTATTGTCAAGAAAGGCTCTGGAGGAAATGACCAGGACAGATCTTCAGCAGCTATGCAAGTCTCATGGAATACGCGGTCAGGGTACAAACCAGTCCCTCGTCGACCGTCTTCTCCAAGCGTATGTCAACCATACACAATCCACACACACAACCCTCATCCTCTCCAAGCAAGGCAAAACGAAACCCAGAACCAACATCCGTACCACCACCGACACGGAGAAACGTATCTACGCGTCAATCTAGCATGATTGTCCACGAACAACCAGAGGAAGAGGATCAGGTCGAGGACACGGAGAACCGACCAGAGCCAGAACCACAAACGAGATCCAGAAAGAAGGCAAAGGACACCCAGTCTCGTCTCGGAGTCGGTCGTCCCGTAGCCGTTGGTGGTGCAGGTCCCCGGGCGGTCACAAAGTCATTGAGTGTGTCGAGGGCGAAGCGTGGCAAGAGTAGGACCGTAAAACCGCCCGAGGACACAATTCCCGAAGAAGGTACGCTACACACTACCCTACCTTCTTCCAAAGTTGACACGATTCAGCCGAAGACGAGCAACCTCCGCAGCCAGAGCCCGAAGCAGAGCCCGAAGCAGACGCACAAGATCTGCCTCTCGTTGCCGGCCCATCCAAGCTGCCTGCCGTCGACTCGACATCGTCATCGGCCATCGCATCTGCAGTCGCGATTGCAGTACGCTTCCCCGTCTGTTCAACATGCTTTAAACTCATACATCCGTTCACAGTTGCAACCCTTGACGCAGCAGTTGCAGGAAACACAAGCAGAGGTCATGCAGCTCCGCAAGCAGGTGGCTGACATGTCTGCGTCACATACGCTTCAAACCGCGACCATCGCCGCGTTGGAGAGTGATATCAAGGCGCTCAAGGCCAGCCTACCAGACACTAGCCTCGTGGCGATGAATACTCGCCTAGCTCTGAACCCAAGCACGAGCACGCCACGATTCTTGAGTCCCGCTCCTCGACCAAGCAGGTACGTCGGTCGCTTGTTTGTCTCGCTAGGATTCTGACCCGCCCGTTAGTGCTGCCAAACTGAAAGCCCCGCTCAGGAACGACGAGCTCCCAAATCCCGGCATCGCTCCTACACTCCTTGGCAAACGCAGCCGCGAATCGACGTCAAGCAACATCACCGGTATCGTCGAGGCCGACGCAAGCATGACCGAGGAGGAACTTGCAAACAGAATCGTGCGGCCGATGAAGAAGCGCGTCAAGTTGGATAACGAAGAGTCCGACGCAGGCGAGACGCCAGAGGACGCGGGAGCATCAACCGGGCGGGCCTTTGCAGTATACAGTGGCGCAGAGGAATATGTTGACCCGCCGCCTCCCACCGAGAGTCTCCCCGAGTTCTACGGTGCTTCCTCGCCCAACGCGTCGGGCTCTGGTCGCCAACCAACGGCCAGCCAGAACGCGTCAGAGAACCAACACCCCTTCTCGTATGCGTTCCTGCCCGTTGCGGCTGCTCCCGACGATGCCGCGCTTGCACTGCCGAACTTCCCGTACCCCGAGGCGCCGACCTCGCCGTCTCCCGCTGGCGCGAGCATCAATCCGTCCATGTTGCGCAATCAAACTGGCCGCACGGACATGTTCCAAGCGTTTGGCCTGCCCGCTCCGACGCGACCGCGCTCGCGGATCACCAGCGGCATCTCGCTCGCGCGGCCCGGCGCGACGAGTCGGCTGCCCTCGGGACCGGCACAACGCATTGCATCGTCGGAGTTGTTGGTTGATCCGTCTCTAAACTTTGGCGACGAGCTGGATCCGCAGGCGGCTCTGACGCGTACAATGTATGGAACGGAGCTGGACGGTGAGACCCGCTTCGGTGATTTTGGATTGCAGTCCGTTGCGAGTGGTTTCTGGCCCGGAACGGGTAACCGATTTTGAGTAGTGCAGAGTTCTTGCCAACCAATATGTAGCATCTGTGTATATTTTGTACCGTATCTAGCCGTATCTCGTCTTGTATCTAGTCTGTTACCAACGAAGGCTCCACCTCGGCGGTACATTGCCGTCCCGGGGAACTGACCTCTTGTTTTTGTGATCATGATGTTGTGGGCGTCGGTTTGGATTTTAAAAATGCAATTTTCCCTCTATCGTGCGATGTGGTACAAAACAACATGCGAAAACGAAAAACACCGCGGGCATGTGTGCGCGGCGCGATAAATAGAAAAAACTTTCAATAAACGTACACCCTCGGCGCGAGTTGACCAGTGCCGTGTCCTCCGTGGAGCGATCCTTCTTCGCGACGGCGACGGCGCGTATAGCCATACACCGGCCTCCCCGCGTCCGTTTATATGGTCGGGTTGAACGACTTGACTTCCTCGTAAAGCAGTACTGGAGCATGCGGTCAGCTCAATTGCCAGCGGGAGCACAGCGATTGCCAGTAACAACTGGCGCAGCATGGGTGGAGCGACGACGTACCCTTCAACTGATCCTTAGTCAGATCCTCCTTGTGCATGTCGAATTGGAAGTAACTGGGGCTGAGTGGCGTGACAGTGGGTTCGTCGTCGGGGTCGTGCTGGAAGTGTTTGGATTAGTTTCCCGAGGACGCCAGGGGGATGCGGGTGGTGACGCACATATGCAGAGAGGTAGGCGTGTCCAAGAGCTTGGTCGACCGTCATGCGCTTCTTGGGGTCGAACGTCTATGGCAGGTTGAGTTGATGGTTGATGGAACAAAGGAAAAAGGCACGAACCAAGGTCTTTTGGAGGAAGTCGATCGCGTCTGGAGACGCCTGGGGGAACAGGGTCGGGAACGGACGACGCTTGCGAATTGGGAGTGCCCGGATGTAGTCGCGCGACCGCCGAGAAGTTATCGCGTAAAACTCGTCCAAACTCGGGGTTCCTACAGGATAGCATTGAGTGCCAGCGGTCTTCGAAAACCAGAGCGCAACGTACCGATGACGTCGAGTATGAGGTCAAGCTGGTGGCTGTAGTCGCGACCAGGGAACAGCGGACGCCCTGTCAGTAGTTCCGCCAGGATGCAGCCCACGGCCCAAATGTCGATCGCCTAAACAGTCGTTTCAGCTCAGTCCGAAAATTCGAATCGCCACGCACCTTCGAGTAGTTCTTGAACGACAGCATGATCTCGGGCGCGCGATACCACCGAGTAGCCACGTATTCCGTCATCAGCCCGCTCTCCTTCCCGCCAGTAATCGTCGTCTTGACGCTACGTGCCAGCCCAAAGTCGCAAACCTTCAAGTCGCAGTTGGCATTGAGAAGGAGGTTTGCGGGCTTCAGGTCCCGATGCACGATGTCGGCGCTGTGGATCGACTTGAGAGCGCGCAGGGTTTGGTAGATGAAATATTGGCAATGGTCGTCGGTGAGGTTTTGCGTCCTGATAACGCGGTGCAGGTCGGTCTGCATGAGTTCTTGGATGACTACGTGGGTCGTGAGATAAGAAACAAAGGTAGGAGCGGTTTCGGCGTACAATAGATCTCCTTGAACGACTCCAGGGTTGGCGGTTTGCTGTCAAGCGTCAGTAAACGACGTGGACGAGGAAAAAAGGACGAACATGATGTCGATAATGGAGATGATCTGGGCGGCGCATCAGGACAAACAAAGGAGGATGAGCGAAATGCACTCACATTCTCATTTAGGCATTTCTCCGTGAAGAACTTGAGCAGCTTGAGCTCACGCAGGGTGCGCAAGCAGAAGAGGGTGTGGTCGAAAGGAAGTATTTTCTTTATGGCCACTTGACGGCCGGTTGGGATGTGCAACGCGGCCGCCACGGTCCCGTAGGCGCCTTCGCCGATGGCATGGAGGATTTTGTAGTCTTGACCTACAGCGCCGAGATTAGACGAGGTGGCGATTATGGGAGAGAGCACGTACCGATCTCGAACTTGGGAAGAGGCTTTGCTTTGCGAGAGGACATTTCAAACACTGGATCCAGCCGGTGAGGGTGAGGGAGCGAAGAGGGAAATAAAGAGGTGCGAAGCGGAAGGTGGTTCCGGACGCTGGAATTATCTACTCGTCGGCGTTGGAGCCTTTTAAATACGCCAGCTTGCTAGTTGTACTAGCTGTGACAGCGGGATGGAAACGGCATAGAGTAGGTTGTGTTGCCTAGCGAGACTGAATCGAGTGTCGACGACAAGTACAAAGGCGGTTGGCAGGTGGATCGCCCGGAATCGCCTTCGAAGACTCCAAGTCCGAGACAGAATAGCGAGCCGCATCGGAGGACCACTTAGAGACCCGGTTGCTATTTTAAGCGGCAGCCAGGACGCCAACAATAGAGAGGAGAGGGTGATCGCCGTGAGTAAGCCAGAGTAACAGGGTAAGCTGGAGAGATGTGGGGGCACTGCGGCTTGAACTTGAACCTCGGCGACCATGTCCAAGAAATTAAAGGTTTATTTCTGCAGCTTTACTGAGGTGGATGCCGGTCTTTTGCCTGTTGGTTGTCAAGACGAAAAATGGCTCATCTCATGAGCTGACTTGACGTCTGATCGAACAAACCCGCACTATTGGCTCCTTGTTGTCCTATAAGAACCGAGGCACACGCGCCTTCATTCCATCTTTCGCCCCCCCTTCCCCGCCCCTCGCCTCTTGGTTTTGGTTCTGTCTTGGTCCTCCTCATCGACGTTCTCTTCCTCTCGCCCATCTTCAACTCGCTAGCGACAACCATGTTTGCTTTCTTGGCCCTTGCTTCCCTTATCGTCGGCGCCAGCGCCAAAGTCCATGATGTTCAAGTAAATATTTGTTCTTTCCCCCGCTTCTGAGCTAGCTGACCGCCCTTTAGGTTGGAGGTTCGTCTATCTTTTCTTTTCGCCGGGGATATATCGGCTCAAAAGGCGAAAAGGCGACGACGGCAAATTCGTCTTTGTTCCCGAGGCGCTTTCTGGTGCCATCGGCGACCAAGTTGTGTTTCACTTCAAGTGCGCTCAACCCCGTCGTTCTTTGCCCCGTTTCTAACATACATGCAGCCCGAAGAACCACTCCGTCGTCCAATCGTAAGCTTGATTGATCTCGAAGATTTTTCGTCGTTGATAAACTCCCAGCGCATTTGACAATCCTTGTGGGCCCAAAGAAGGCGGAGCCCGCTCCGAGTTCTTCCCTGTTGCGGCCAACTCTTCCGTCGACTCGCGTCCGACCTTTACCGTCACGATAGATAACCTCGACCCTCAGTGGTGAGTGACTGTAAAACATATTGGTTGCGCGACTTATTTTCTTCAGGTTCTACTGCGCTCAAGCTGCACGCACCCCAGCCTCCCATTGCGGCGCAGGTGAGCTCTTCGCGTCCACTCAATTCACGCATGAAACCATTAAACTGTCGCGCAGGGATGGAGAGTGCAATCTTGAGAATATATCGCCCATACTAACATCTTCCACAGGTGTTCTCTATCAATTGCCCTACAGATGATGGCGCTCCGAACTCGTTCGCCAACTTCAAGAAAGCCGCCCTCGCCATCGGAGCCAGCCTCTCGGCCGACGCTGCTGCGGCCTCTGCGACCCCTACCCAAGATGCTCAGCCTAGCCTCACTGGAGCCAACGGAGCCGCTGTTACTCTGCCCCCCGTTGTGGATGCGACTCTGGTGACTGTCCCGATCACGGTACAGTAGTTTGTGCTTCTCAACCAGGTTCGCGGCTTAATGCTTCCAGATGGACTCGACGTCGACGTGGACGACAACCTACACGTCTTTCCTCAATTCGCCGGCCGCGACGCCCGTCGCCGCGGAAGGCGCAGTGCACACTGTGGTTGTTGGAGGCACCGGACCCAAGCTTCTCTTCGACCCCGACCATATCCTGTAAGACTTTGTCGTTGCGTGTCCGGACTATGCGCTGAACTGGGGAACAAAGGGCAAACCCACGTGACCAGGTTGTCTTCCAGTTCCAGGTCAAGAACCACAGCGTTGTCCAGAGCGCATTCTCGTCCCCATGCTCTCCCCTCAACGCCAACAATGCTTCCGCGCCGCAAGCTCTGCGCTCTGGCTTCCGCCCTGTCGGCGCGAACGACACCGGTATGTTTGGTCTTGATGCTCGCCAGCCAATTGGCTCATCTTCTCCTAGACTTCCCCACCTGGACGGTTACCGTCAACGACACTGCTGTACGTCCATTAACCTGATGTTAGTCAAGAGACCTGATAAGTCCAGCCTCTCTGGTTCTACTGCGAACAAACTGCCCGTATGTCCACTTTTACGCGACTGTTGGTTCCCTACTAAACGCACAACGCAGACTGCGGAAGTGGTATGATCTTGTAAGCTTTTGTCTGGAATAAGCGCCCATCGTTTGTTCATCGTGTCTTGAAGCGCCATCAATGCCGTCGACAACACAACCCGCAACTTTGCTGCCTTCAAGGCCCTCGCGCAGCAGCTCAACGGAACTGGAACGTCGGCATCCGCTGCGCCTTCCGGCTCCGCAGCCGGCGACGCCGGCGCTGCTTCCACGATTCGCCCCACGGGTGCGGCTGGTGTTGTGCTTGCCCTCGTCGCTATCGCGGCCTCCTTGCTTTAAGGAAACCTATCGTCCGGCCACAGCTTCCCGTGGCGCCGCTCCTTTTGACCTGACGGCCCTCACGAACAATTATGGACTTTTGTCTTGAAGACTAGACGATACCTATATTCTGTAGTCCCAGTTGACTGGCCATGTTTGTACGCTCCAGTAGCCTATAACAGCCCTTTTTTACCGGTATTCCTGGTGCCCCACAAGTTGTGGTATTCGCATGCACAGTCTACTTTTCCAGTCTGGGCATGCGCAACGAAGACTGGTTCAAGTTCTTTGCCCTTCCATCATGACAGAAGTTGAATTCTACGGCTACAAGATCTATGAATGGTCGTACAAATCGTTGAGATTTTCTACGCAGAGACTCCAAACGCACCGATGGCGCTTTGCAACTTGGCCAGCATCTCATCCCATTCTGCTTCAACATCCGACAGCGCAGTTATTGCCCCGCCAGCACCAATATGCCACGTCTCCATGCCCGACTCCGTCCCCGAATCGTCATTCAGCTTGAAGCAGCTACGAATGCAAACAGACCAATCGGCTTGACCGCCGACTGACCAATAACCAAACACTCCCGAATAAAGGTTGCGTTCCCCATCCTCGAGCGTTTGGAGAAGCTCCACGCTGCGCTTCTTCGGTGCGCCGGTCATGCTCCCTGGAAGAAGTCAAAATTCGGTGAACTTGAATCTGGCAATGCAAAAATGAGACGAACCAGGCGGTAAACACCTTCTCAACATCTCCCACCCAACCTGGCTATCCGGGTCCCCCGCTTGAGCCGATTCACGGTCAAGTCGCCCCTCGATAACGCTCACGAGCTGCCACACCGTCTCATACTCCTCAACCGTGCAGAACTGCTTCACTTGAACGTCCTCTCCGACGACAGCGTGCAGGTCATGGCGGATCAGGTCGACGATCATGAGGTTCTCGGCGACCTCCTTGACGCTGCCTGCGAGAAGCTCTTCCGCAACCGCGCGCGTTATTCCCGGTGCCTTGCGAACGGTACCCTTGATGGGGCGGAGTTGGAAGACGGGGTTGGGCGGCTGGGAAGTCGACAAGAAACGTTCGGGCGAAGAGGAAAGCAGTACGGTTGGGTGGAGACGGAGAAATGCAGAGTACGGAGCGGGGTTCTTGGAGCGCAAGGATTTATATCTGCGCCACGAAGGAGAGCCCGAGATAACGTCCGGTTTGGGGACCGTGATCGTCGTACGAGCGGTGAGGCATAGTTCGTACGAGTCGCCGGCAGATATGTACTCTTTGGCAGCGTTAATGCGAGAGATGTACTGTGTCTTGTCGGGAAGCTGCGCGGTGACGCCCAGGGTCTCGATGGAGCCATTGAACTTCGGATAGTGCGTGGAGATGTTTTCGAGAGCTTGTACCGTGTCTGCGACCCACGGATCGTTCTCGAGAAGCGATTGAACATAGACCTGCCCGGTAAGCGAGTCGAGAACGACCGACCGCTCTACAAACACCATATTGACATCCGGGTAGGACCGTCCTTCGCGATGCAGCAGACCAACGCCCAGTTCACGGACGCCAAGCTCATAGCTGAGTGACCCGACTAGTCCGCCAGCAAATGGAATGTCGGGATGCACGGTTTTGACGCGGTTTGCGGCCATGAGTTCGGCCATCCAAGACCAGATGTCGGTCTTGAGCTTGACCTGTTCCGTGCATTGACCACGGACGACCATAACGTAGTCGTCGGGTACGTAGTAGACGATGCGCAAAGAGGTGGGCATGAGGGACCCAACAATTGAATATCTCCCGGGCTTCGCGGCAGAGTCGAGCAAAACAAACGGAGAATCCTCCCGTTCGTCAACACCAAAGAGCTCGCAGACGGCAATTGCGCTCAGATGCGGCGCGTGAAGCGTCTGTAAGGTTTGTCGAGAACGAGTTTCTGTTCCGTTCGATCCTCGTGAAGACAGAGGGGGCAACACAGGCCAAGGTCCGTCAAACGCCGAGGGGAGCGCTGAACGTTGCACCGTGCGTCCCATCTTGGAGTTCCAGTTCCGCGCCAGCCTCCAGAAGTTTTGTACGACTTCCAGGCCCCCTCCTCGTGTGCGAACGGATTCGGGATGGTACTGAACCGCCCAGAGTGGCTTCGATTGGTGGCGAACAGCCATGACGACGCGTCCATTCTCATCGTCGGTCCAGGCCAGTTCCTCGAGTTGCGCGCCTTGACAAGCTTGAAGGGCGATATGGAGGGAATGATATCGGACAGCCTCGACAGAGCCGACACCTTGAAAGAGATCGCGACCGCAATGTTGAACGGAGTATATCTGGCCATGCTTGACAACTTCGAGGCGCTTGACCTTGGCTCCATTCGCGAGACCAAGGCTCTGCAGCCCAAGACAAACTCCAAGGATTGGAATGCGATCGAGGTCCCAGAGATATTTTATAACACCAATGTCCGTGTCGTTCTCGGGAGATCCGGGCCCTGGTCCGACGACAATGGCATGAAAGTTGCTGAGGTATGGAAGGAGTCGGTCTATGGTGAGAGTGTCGTTCTTGACAATGAAGATGCTGCAGCCGGGGATTGCTTGCTTGCAGAGGGATGCAAGGCTGGCAAGTTGTGAGCTGGCGAAACACGATCCACGCAGCAAGATACTTGTAGGTGAAGGAGTCGTAGGAGTCGATTATGAGCAGGTTGGCCATTTGAGGTCGGAAAATAAGGATCGGGTATAGTTTAGATCGAGGTTAACATCGCAGGCGTTGGTGGTGGAGAGCAAGATGCATTTTCTTTGATTGATCCCGGCTCATATTCCTACGTTCTCTTCACGGGCTGGAATCTCCTCAACTCAACCCCTGCCTCGGCGAATAGACGAGCAGACGCTTCGTCCACTTTGTAGCTCAGATTATACACCACCGCCTTGACGCCGGTCTGTATAATTTTAATCGTGCAGGTTAAACATGGGCACCTGTAGGCGGTTAGACAAGCTACGCAGCGGATACAAATACGGACGTGTTGCAGTATAGAACAGAGCCAACTCCCACTCGTTCTCTCCCCGCTTCGAGCTGTAACCAATTCGGCAGTCCGTCGATAGACGAAACGGCGACATACGAGCGCGTTTTCCTCGGCGTGCAGGCAGACACATTCGGACTGCACGTCGCTATTTGAGTTGCATCGAGCACATCCGCCTTCATTGCAGTTGGTCAGGCCGCGGGGCGTTCCATTGTAGCTTGAATGCGTCAAACAATTTCGAAGTCAAAGACAGAGATCGATGCTACCCAGTGGCCACGACGCGGTTTTCGCGCACGATAACTGCACCGACTCGTCGTTTCATACAATTCGATCGCCGGGAAGCAAGAGAAGCGAGTTTCTGCGCGAAATCAGCGGCGTAGGGACGACCAGACGAAGAGAACCGATAACCATGAAATACGTGTCCCAATTTGGCCGCAGGTGTCCAGAGTCCAAAAGATTGACCTCGTCGAGATGCTCATGCAGCGCAGCTACCTCGCGAAATGAATTTGAGACATGGATATTGACGAGATCCTGCATCGCATCGCTCCCGAAACGCACGTAGTCGTCTTCTCGGACGAAATCCTGAAGAGAGACCTGGGGATAGCTACGGCGGCAGTCTGAGCACCGATTGACGCGTCATAGCGCAAGCAGCAAACCTTGCGCAGAATCGGTTGAATCGGTCCAACAGCGGCGCGTCGATGGACAAGACGAGAACGAATGGCCGCAGCGCAAACATTTCAATAGCCTCCCGCGTCGTGAGGTCCACAGTTACCCAATCCCGCCGCCAATTGCGTGTCACGTAGTCCAGAAGGGCATCTGGCGACGCGAAGGAGCGCGTCTTTCGAGCTGAGGCTGGTGTCGACGAGGCGGGTCCCAGGGAGAGAAACGAGAGATGTCTGGACGGGACTTGATCCTCATAAGCATCATCGAGAACGTCGGAGGATGTGTCGGAGAGCTGTTCAGCATCCAGACGAATGCGGACGCGCTCAAACTCTTTCGAGACAAGATAGTCCTCGACGGCGGTTTTCCCTGCGCAACGTGTCCCTGCGTCGGGTGAGCGCACGGTACATGCCGATACGCAGGGGACGAGCCTATAATGGCGACGAACATGTTGAGGATGTGGTCCAGTGTGAGATGTGATTGTACAGATCGAATGGGTACTACAGATAGTTTCTACGTTGACTTGTTCTTGTTCTTGTCGACCTCTTCCTTCTCCTTCTTCCGCTGCTCCGCCTTTTCTTTTCTCATTTTCCTCGCCGCCGCTTTACCCTGTGCCCTCATGAGTTTGGCCAATTTCATATCTTTCGGCGCGGTCGTGCGCATTTGCTTTACGTGCGTAGGTATGAGCTGCAGTGGGGCGGGCGAGAGCGCAGCAATAAGCCACGGGGCCGTGATAGGATCGACTGCGTTCATAACTTTCTCGAACTTGTCGAGTCCCGGAGCATCGACCTGGGTCGCGTCAGAATGTCAATTGGTGCAAGATAATGCGTACGTCTAAACCCAACACCGCGATCCTGCGCACTCCCATTGCTACCGCCAAACGCGCCTCCGCACCGGCAGGGAGGTAGATCATCTTCAGTGGTTGCTCCGGCTTCCCCGCGTTGAACGCGGCAATTTGGTGGGGAAAGTGGTCGATGAGAACGTGTGGATCGATATCACCCCGACAGACGAGGATGAGCTTGAGCGGCGGGAGTGGTGGACGATTGTCTTGGATAGCGGGAAAGGACGTGACTTTGCGCACGAGACGGATTTGGGCGTCGAGCCGTTTTGAGACTTGGTTGATTCCAAAGGACATGTGGTTGAGAATGGCGGGGCGGTCGTTCTCGTTCTCGAGCGGCGGCGGCGCGTCCGTCTGGGAAGAGTCGCCAGCAACGGCCGACGCGTCCTCGCCGATCTTTCTCTTCTTGTTGGAGGCATCGGGACCCTTGTGCGCGCGTTTTCTGCTAGATCTATACTCGGCGACATTCCCGAACATCTCGAGAATAAGGTCCAGGGTAGTCGTCTGCACGCTCATGGGAATCGACGGCCTGTAACGAGTTATTGACCACGACCCGCTCGGCGGGACTGGCACACACCAGGATATACGGAAGGGGCTGTCGAGGACACTCTTGAAGACATCCTTCCTTTCGAGGGCTGGTTTGGCGCGGTTGGACGACGCGTTGTGAACACGAGCAGCGGCCATCGTAGTTCGGAAGAACCCGCGAACCGTGACTTGACTCCAAGGCTGAGCTCTAACTTCAACAGCCTCCGCAGCTTTCCTCTTCCTCCCAGATGACACCGCCCGCCCTCAAACCCATAGCTCCTTTTCTTCAACGTGCAGACGAACTTCGTTCGCAAGACCCCATCGTCGCGTACTGGTGTATGCCTTCACTTGACGCGACACAGGACGGCTCTCTGACACGTTTCTTGCTACAGGCACCTACTACGCTGCTCAGGTCGGCATCTCACTTAAAGCGAAAGACTCTGCATCGCGCGATTATCTCTTCGAGCTTCTTGGCAACCTCGAGAAGATGAAGGAGCAAATCGGTCCCTCTGACGCGTTGGACACCGAGTCGGTCAGCGCAGCCTACGTCGAGAACTTTGCGCTGCGTGTCTTCGCTATGGCAGACAACGAGGATCGTTCTGGTGCGGGCAATCGGTGCGCTGCATACCGCATTGGCGTACTCGGGCTCACGACTTGCTCCGCAGTTCAACAGCCAAAAAGTTCCTTGCGGCTGCGAATTTTCTCGAAGTTTTGAAGACGTTTCCAAAGACGGAGATCTCCGAAAATGTACGCTTCTTTGGGTCCACAACACGACTTTAATGTCCCGTAGACAGAGGAGAAGATCAGGTATGCAAAGTGGAAAGCGGCCGATATCGCCAAAGCATATCGTGAAGGCCGCAAGCCCACGCCTGGTCCTGCAGCCTCCGATGCTGGAATCGATGCGGAACTTTTGCAGCTCCAACGAGCTAATGGTCCATCCAGCGTTGAGAGCAATGCGATCGGAACTGTGCAAGCACCTTCCCTCTCCGAGTCTCCTCCAAAGCATAATCCCCACATTTCCCCGGACGTTATCGCGGACGCCAATCGTCAGTTCAGCGCTCAGACACCGCCGCGCGACTCGAACGACTCGCAGCTGAAACCGGGTTCTTGGGGTGGTCAAGGACAGGCGACTCCCGGCAGCTGGAGCACAGCTGCGACACCTGGAACTGGGGCCACAACCCCGTTCGAGCTGGACGCGCCTTCATCTCCGAGCACCAGCAAAGGCAAGAGCCGCGAAAGTAGCGAGGGCACCGAGCATGGCATACTGCTAGCTCCCGACGTGGATCTTGGTCTCGACAACAAGAAATTCGTGCGCTTTGCGGGCCCTTCTCCGCCGGTATCGCCGCAATACCCCAACAGCCCTCCCAATGCATGGCACGAAACGGCAAGCCTACCTCCTGGATTCGTTCCAGATCCGACCACCTTTCACCCTTCTGCCCCGCCCTTGCCAGAAGCGCAGTATCCTTCAGCCCCGAGCGCCCCGCATGTTCCAGTCGTCCCGCCACCCCCAAACTACGTGATACCTCCTACCCTCGTCTCTCCTCCCCCGCCTCCTCCCGCAGCCGTTGAAGTCGAGCTCACCCCAATGGTCATTGCTAAAGCGCAGAAGCACTGTCGTTTTGCAATCAGCGCGCTCGATTACGAGGATGCTGCCCAAGCTCGTAAAGAGCTACGTGCAGCTTTAGCTGTCCTCGGAGGCTGATAAGCATTCTGCTTTTCTCTTCTTTCTTTGCACTTTATCATCTACTTATTGTAGCTTTACTGACATGCTGTTTAATCCCAGTCGTCTGAAACTATGTGCCTCCCAGTAGTGGTAGTGCTCATATACATGGACGTAAACCTACTCCGCGTCGACAACGAGACCACCGCGTCCCCGCCGCATTCGATCCTCCAGACCAATGGATCCACCAAACACCTTCTTTTGCTCGTGGCTAATGAAATCGCCCATCCCCTTGGACTTGCGTCGCGCCTCTTCGTCGCGCGCCAGATCCGCCTTCTCCTGTTCTAACAAAGCCGCAAGCCGTTCCTGTCGCTGCACATTCATCGTCTGGGCATTCGACTGCATGGCCGCGAGACGCGCCGCTCGGTCGTTGGCTGCACGCTCCGCCATGGCATTAGGCGCCGGAGGCGGACTCATCCGGGGGCGTTTGGCGTAAGAATTGTGTTCGTAACGTTGAGCGGGGCTAGGGCTTCGAGGGCGTTTTTCGGCTCGTGGGCTGCGTCCGCCGCTATTGCTGTCCGACTCATCAGAGCGCGCCCATGTACGGACACGATCGTCTTCAGTGTAGCGGCGGCTAGGGCTGCGGCTGCGACTGTCGCGACGGGAGTACGAACGCGGAGCATGATGACGGGAGGAGCGAGGAGAGCGGGATCGGGACCGACGGTGGTAGTCGGAAGATGGGGAGCGCCGGGAGCGGCGATGTCGGCGGTCTGGGGACATCGAGCGGTCGCGGTACCGGTCGCGTGGACTGCGAGAGCGGTCTCTGGCAGACCGACGCTCTGCCTTAAGCCTCCGACGTTCCTCCTTCTCAAGCTTCCTAGCGGCCTTGTCCTTCTTTGGTTTGAGGCCGTTGCGTTCCTGCATCTCTCGAAGCTTCAGAGGATTTGACAGAAGCGCCTGGTACGCCGTCTGCTCTTGTTGCTTGATAGCAAATAACGGGTCCTCGCGAATCTTGGCCGCAATGTCTCGGGCGTTGTTGGCATTCTGAACGGCGATGAAGTTCTTGTGCGACGCTCCGAGCTAGCGAATCCAATAGTAAGTAGAGCGAGAGCAGGTAGTAACCATGGACGCACCTTGGCATTCTCGTCCGCCGTCAGAATCTTGTCAACCCGCTTCTTGCCCAACAGATAGTCCTCCAAGTCGTTCGGGTTCTGGCCACTCCCAGATGCTGGCGTCGCATACATCCATTCAAGCCTCTCTTGACGCTTTTTGCCCGTCTTCTCTTCCTGCAACCGCTCCAGCTCCTGCATTTGCCGCTCCTCATCCCGCTCTTTGCGCAGCTGGTCGAGTTTCTTCTTTTCCTCCAACTGGACAGCGATTTAGCGAGCGTTGAGAGCCATTAATTCACTAGACGTACAGCTTTCTTCTCCTCTTGCCAGACCCGCTCCTGGTTCTTCAGCAGCAGCGGGTGCCAACTAGATGGAGTCAGCGGGCAGAACTCATTAAGGTAGTGGGCGCGACATACCTCTTCTTCATGTTAAGATCGCCGCCTCCCATGTTTGTAAACTAGCGGGTTGCGGGGTAAAGGATAGGTTGTGGATGGGTGAAGCGGCCAAGTGGCGTTGATGCGTCACGCCAAACAAGCTGGGGACCAGAGACGACCATCTCGATGCAATCCGTCTCTGACAGCGAAACCCGACGAGCGACTTCTACGGATAACCAAGACGAGGACGCTCATGACAGGATTCTGAAGGGGTTCTTCAGTGTCGAGAATCAAGGTACGCACAGACTTGCATTATCCGCTGCTTCCTCAAAGCACACAGAATCGTTTCGGCCTGTGACTGTAGATGAAGCAGGCACCGCTGTATACGAGCCATTCGACGGCAGTCTTCTTGGATCGCTACAGCCGCCCGACCAGAATACGCAGCCGGACGAAGTGGGAACATCCAACTCCAACCCAGAACTGTGGACCCACCTCTCTGCGGTCATGGATTTACAACTGCAGATATCTCGAATGCACCTTGAAATGGAGGAAGTCGGGCTGGCGGACGCGAAGACCAAGGGGAAATCCCGTTCTCGCGCTACCAGCGTCAGTCGCGTCGTAATTGACGACGTCGGGGGAGAGGAGGGTGTTGGTGGACGACGTGACGAGGAGGCTGAGCGCAGCAAGGCCAGGGAAGAGCAATTCTCGAAACTCTCCAGTCAGTTCCGCGGCAAAAAGCAGGCTATTAACGACATCATGACAAAAGTGCGTCGCTGAGCACCATACTTCTGCAGCAACTAATCTGCCCCAAGCTCGACTTTCTATCCCGAGCTGTTACCGACTTCCATGCCCTTCAAGCACAAAGGATTGAGTTCCCCGGTCGACAAGACTCGATTCCCGCGGCGCAGACGGCTACAGAATCCATCGCGAGCCCTGCATTCCCCAACCCGCAATCTTTCGCCATTCCCGAATCGAGAAAGGCGTCCGCGTCCTCGGGACCCTTATTACGGAATCTGGGAGAACCGGGAACCCCTCAGCTAGTCGAGAGTCCACTGTCGACCGATTTGACTCTCCCTCCGTAGCACTAGTATCTTATCGTACAGCCACTGGCAACACTGATACAGTCAACTCTGTTCTACTTAAGGGATACGGTGGACCTTGCGTAGTATCCCTTACTGAGGGGTGATATGATGAACTATCCCCTACACCCAAGGGATATTCCTAGAATTTGGACATAGGTGGCTCAAAATAACACCCCTTATCACAGAGTATCCCCTACGAAAGTATCACTTTGTTATGACACGACTCCTACCGCTACCCTCCTCTCTGCTCGATCCCCAACATTCCTACCTGCCCGATCCCGACAGTCGCCATCTGTCCCTGTATCCCTATACGCTTGTCCGTAACCCAACAACTGACACCTCCCTATACGTTTCCCAGTAGTACTTATACCCTACGACTACACCTGTACTGTAGAGTATTCTTGTCTATTCCCCAGGAGCGAACCTGGACGTACTGCCTATCCCAAGGGTCGCCTAGAGAAGCCCGAACCCAACCGTGGGAATCCCGAGTCGGAAACCCGAAACCCGCCTGAGAATAATCGGGTTCGCCTTGTTGTTGACAGACTTATGACAGAGTTGACTTTATATAGCAGTGTTTTACTCAGTTCAACAGTTACATGTCACAGCGGCCTTTGGTGACAAAATAATTTTGTCAGCCATGGCATCCCTTGGACAGGCTTTTAACCAGAAATTCCTCACCCTGCGGGGCAGTTTACCGAGGTTTTTTTTATGACGGACCGACCTTGGACAGAACCTCCGATACAGCAATCGTTGTCATCATGGTTGCTGCGCTGGCACATTCCAAATAGCTCCAGTGGTATGCCAACAATCTCAAGTATTTCACCCAGAGCAGTGATAATCACTGACACTCTACGTGGTTAGTGCTCCCATTGCTGGTGCCAACATCTATGTCAACTGCCTGATCCGCACTTTCTTTGTTTGAGCAGCAGGACACACTGCATGGTTTCTCCTTCCAAGGCCTGACAAACCCATCAACAACACCAAAGAGGAGCCAAGGATGGTGTTGGCACAGGCGGCCACCAACGATCTCTCGCCCTCACTTTTCTCATTTTCACCCAAACCAAACTCCATAAACCGAGTCCTGAGAACATTGCACTGCTGCCAGAGGACCTGGGGACTTTTGCATACCTGCTCACCACCCACAAGCAAATAGAGACTTTGCGCATCAGCCACCAGTGCCACCTGGTGGCTGATTTGCAGTGCACATCTGGTGGCTCATGTTTATGAGGATTGCAGGTGCTCTTTCAAAGCATAATTGGAAATTATGCAGAGTAAATCCTATTAGCACAATAAGGAACCAATTTCACCAAACTTTGTATGTTGCAGACAGTTTTATTCCAGCCACCAGAGTCAAAACAGCGACTGTTTGGAAATCAGAGAACTTCGCAATGCGTGCAGCATACATAGACATGGTATTTGGCCCTTCGGGCATTGTAGACATGCAGGCGAGAGATATCTACAAGCCACCGTGAGCCACCATCCGGTTTTCAGCCACCGTGATGCACACTGCACATCAGCCACCAGGTGGCGCTGGTGGCTGATGCGCAAAGTCTCTAATCACGGTCCTCGGCTGGTCAGTCTCATGCTATCGGCCAGATAATACTGTACTATTTCAATGTCACGGTACAAGCCCGGACCTACCCGGCCAACTCCCCATCATGATACCATCATGATGGCCGACCCCCGATACCTGATACAACTCACAAGGGGTGTTCACGACGACCTGAAAGCCCGATTGGATGTACTGGGTTATCCCTATAATCACATACCGTAGATAATCCTAGTACAATCTACACAAGACCAGCTACTTGCTGTGGTGGCCGCATTTAGCAGGCTATTCTTTTCCATATAATTCCAATCCCTCTTATTATTCAGACATTGATTGGTATGTAAATGTCTCCATGGTTGTCAATCGATGAAGCCAAGCCTCAAATCTTCAAATGCCGCCACCATGTCATGCGGATGAAGACCACCCCTCCTTCCGTCTATCAGTCACTCAAGTTCAAGGAGCTTAGTCTCGGTGCCATCCTCTCATGCTATCCTACTAAGGCACACCTGTCATGAGAGTCTGGGTTGTCACCGGGACATTCACAGAACCCTTGACCTATCAGTATTTCGGACTTTTCTCTCACAGTCTGTACTACCTGTCATAGAAGTATAATTCTTGTTTGCGCCAACTGCTGTGCCGAATATTATGAGATTTGGGGGATATATACATTACACTAGCCCAAAGCGAAGCCAGTGGTTGTGGAAACAATTGGAGAACTCTCCATTATGTAATTCAAAATTCTATCTTTGTTCTTCTGCGGGTTCTGTGGGTGCCCGGTGCAATCTTGCCTCCCTCCGCCACCACACAACCCCCTACAGCAGCTGCCAGAAAAATAGGCATCAACTTGTACAGATTCTCGCTATTTGCTGGCACGAGTCTCTGGCCCGCTGGATGCATATTGGCAGCATGACTGGTTTGAGATATAATCAACCTGTTGGTGCTCAAAAGGGTTCCATCTTCAACACCCGGGATTGCCACAAGGGAGAAACATCTGAGCAGATTTGTGCTCTTATGGGCCAAAGCAATAGTACACAATATGCTCAGCCGGTACTGTACTGATGGCAGAGAGATGTTGATTTTTTGGTTGAGGGCACGTGCACAATCTTCTTGGGAGCACCGCACTAGTATCACAGCCTACCAATGACGCCGAGCTCCCCTTTTTTTGGCGAGCACGGTCTTACCAGGTATCATTGCACCAATTTTGTGAGCTGCATACATCCCGACCGGGATGTACAAGGGCGCTTCACCCATGCTTTCAAATCACAAAAGAGAATTGCAACATCTCAAAGGATTTCAACTTTGCTTACACAGAATGGGCTGTTGCAATACACACCAAATCAAGTGCACTGTGGTATGTCGCAAAAATCCGATTTGGCATATAGCAGATTATAGGCTCTACAGCCCTCCATAGGCAGATTACAGGAGGGTTATAGCCAGCTTACAGCTACCTATGGCATTGTATAGCTTCTTATAGAGAAACAGTTTTCTTATAGGTGCCCTATAGTAGTCTTACAATGCCTTATAGCCTTTCTATAGCTGGCACGGAGAGTTAACCTGCTTCCAGACATGTATATTGAGGAAAAGATCAATTGCCCGCCCCTGATTAACCAATCCTCGTCTACTACATCTATCAAGTAGAATCCTATTGCAATCGCGCCCTTCTGCCGCTAGGGCAATCTCCCTCCATTCATCGTGCTCTGCAGCAATCTTCTTGAGCTTTCCCGCGCTCTCAGTGATCACAGCATCACGTCGGGCGAGCTGTGCAGCTAATACATGTACTAGTCGGTATTTGAAATATTGTCGACTGCCGCTGTCAAGCTCGGCGGCGACATGGATATTATTTGCCTGTGCGGCGAGGGTTGCATGGCTGAGATGAGCCAGATTTTTGAGTAACAAGCCGGATAGCGCATCTTAGGTTCAAACACCATTCCAGGACACTGACAATCGATTCCAACTTTTTTTTGCGCCACAGAACTTGCGACCATGAGCTCTCTGGGAAACTTGGGTGGGCAAAATGCTGCAGATATGGCGAGATACCGAGTCTTTGATGCTCATTGAGCTGCAAATAGACGTGTCGAGTCGGCTTGCCTGCGTTGCGCTGCTAGTACGTAAAGTCCGTACTCTTCTTGTTAAGCGTCTCATAGCCAGATAGCTTTTTTCTTTGCCTATTGATGAGTCTGGCGACGTGCATTCCTGATCGCCATCCCAGTGCGCAAAGCCGGCAAATCTCCAAAGCTGCGTCCGATGGCAACTTTACTTCCTTCTTTGTCACGGTCGAGGCGAGTGGTGAGATGGTTGTTGTTTCTCGAACATTTCTCTTTCTAACCTCCATTAGTCCAGGCTGGCCAAATGACAATCAAGTTGGTCCCATATTTTTTGTGGCAAACCATGTGCAACATCCTAAAGGCACTCATTGGACGCGCAATGCACAAGGGCCTTGTTCGCGACAACAGCATCAAGGTTGTTATTCTTTCCGACCAAGCGTCTTGCGGCCTGCACTTTGCGTGCCTCGCGCAGTCTTCACAAGCAAATTGTTGTCTCCGTCCTTGGGACGACTCTGCAGTACGTTTTAAGTTCAGAACATACCCGTATACAAACTTCGTGCATCTTAGTTAGCTCAATAGAACAGACTTGCGGATGATTGCTTGCTGCACCTTTGACATGGGCACGATTGACGGGATGTTTTCACATATTTGAGCGCCATCTTCTCGATCGTGGTTGTGCTCAACCTCTTCGATACATGCACGTCCCTCATGTCACTCCTCAAGTACAGTAACGACCAAATCAATTTACTTACCATATATGGTAAGTGGGCTGATGGCAGCCATCTGTGGTGCAGAACATCCATTTTGTGATGAAATCACTCACATCAGTGATGGTCATCAAAAATGTGTGATGGAGCCTCAAAGATCCCATAAATGTGTGCCATCAGTATACTTACCATATATGGCAAGTAAATTGATTTGGCCGTTTCTGTATACTCGAGTATGATCCAGCGCCAGGTTGAGGAGACCGGTACGTGTCTCTTTTTTTCGCGTCTTTGCTAACCCGCCCATTCACAGAGAACAAGTCTAATCTGTTCAGAGGTAACTTGACATACACCCACTTTCTCTCCGCGTTTGCCAAAATACACGGCTACACGTACCTGCAAAGCCTGACCATCCCTCTCATCAAGGCGATAACAGCGGTACCACCAGGCCACGGTCACGAGCTGGACCCAGATAAGCCGGACATCGGCAAGGCAAAAGCAGCACAGAAATTGGAGATTATTTCCATATTGCTTCCGGCGCTGCCTGCATACGTCTGCCCAGCCATAACCACACACTCTTTGCTCATGCTGATGGCAGCATGTTCCGCAAGATTTGCGCTCGTATCTCCAAGTTGGTGTACATCATGTGTTTATGTCTTTTTTTTGTTGCTTTTAATGTGTTGCAGCGCAAGCGTTTACAGTTGGCCCAATTGCAAGTTCTCCGCCTGGGCGCATTAATCTTCTTGCGGTACGCTCTCCCATACTTGACAGAGCTACATAATTTTAGGGACAGTTTGATTTCTGAACTGCTTAGCCACCGCTCAAGCTCCTCATGTCCAGGTTAACATAAGGCTACACCTGCACATTCTTTGTCTGTTTACTGCAGCACATGTTCAACTGCATATTTGAATCTACCCGTCCTCCTCATCTTCCCCGAAAATAAGCCTGTTGCTTGAGGGAGCATTATCCTCTGCGGCCTGCTTAGCCTGAGCTGCATAGACATCTTTAAGACATGTCGTCTTATGGACCCCACGAGTAATAGCTCGTTCACTGTTGACAGAGCTGGCTGAAGGGGTTACGGGTCCATGCTTGTGTGCGCCGTTGAACATCCTGGGAATTTTTAGGCATAGATACATACAGAGAACTTCACACACCAGCCGGTGTTTGTCTTGGTCTGGACCTCAACGCTGAATCTGAGGTAGACAAAGTTGACCTCCCTCGGTTGATAGCCCAATTTCTCGGTCTGTACGCATGGCCCGGGCTGACCACCTCGGAAGTTCTTGGTTGCATCTCCGCTGGCATCCCGGTCATCGTGCATAACTGCCAGAAAGCCATTGCAGAAATATGCTGTGCCTACTTCCGTGCCGAGATTTGCAATGCCGGTTTTGTCTGTGATTCCCTTGTGTGTGCTTGTATACCCTGGAAGTAGAGAGCGCGACATGATTCTCATGGCGATTGTAGTCTAACAATTAGTTAGAAGATATCTTGAGCAACAGAAGTGAGTTTACCCTTGCGACAACAAACATGGCAGCGAGGCTGGAAATATTTGATGTGCTATGCCCAGCACTCCATCTGTACGCCTGCATCAACTCCCCGCCCATCAGCTGGCTTGGGCCGTGGCCCGCCATCCGGCCGTGTCCGAGAAGCTGCAAGTCAGTGCCTTGAAGTAAATTGTAGTTATACATAAGATGTTGAAACATCTGAAGGACACGGAGCATAAGCAGCTTTAAAACATCAAATTGTATGACACTAATCTAATCAAGATATTGAATCAAACGCAAAGGAGGAATAAAAGCATACGATGCGCAGACTTCATGCTCAACCAAGTAGGTAACGTCTGTGCAGCAACCGCGGGCGTGCAATTCGGCCTTGCGTGACTTCATTAGCTCAAGGCGCACACCCATGCCGGCTATATCATTGACATGCAACCACTGGATCTCTTTGCCCTACTTGAAAATAAGGTACTCGACATCCATCATTGGTCAACCCTTTGACAGCTGGCCAGATATGGTGATTCTGTGGAATCTTATATAAAATTCTTTGAATATGGAATAGGCTCTAGATTAGCCTATTTTGAGCTTGAATCTGCATAATCAATGCAATTGAAATAAATTTAGGGTCAGGAGAAAGACTCCCCGCTCGAAGAGGTACCTGTGATCTGTGGGAACACTGTCATTTGCCCGATGCTCATTTGAGCTCAATTTTACTTTAACTCCTACCAGATTTTGTAGTTCATTAGCCTTTCAATACTTCTAGATAACACTAGGAATATAGGGAAATTCATAAAAAGTTGCAGCCTACAGAGACATCTTTACTATACATGAGCCGCTGTCAAAGGGTTGACTGATGATGGTGATGCGAGTGGAAAATGAGCAGTGAGGAATGGATGAAAAACAACCAAACCAAACCAAATCAAAATCCAAAAGCGGGTGAGTTCGGGGATTCGAGCCGCAGGAAACGACTAATGCGAATTCAGAGATTTCTACTTTTAGGCAGAATCAATACTGAGAATTAACTCTGCAGTAATTGACAAAATCAAATATATTGATGGATGACTAAGCGCGATTTGAAGGAGCTTACGGCTCAACTTCACAACTACTAACTACTACTAGCTACTAAGCACGTTACCTAAGCTTCTAAGCGCGTTATCTAGGCAATGACTAAGCGCGTTATCTAAGCAACTAAGCGCGATGTTTGAGGTTTAATCCCGAAGGTAGAGAGAGAGGCCTCGGTTGTGCCGCCCTGCTCTGACCTGGGGTGTATATTCACCTAGTTCTACCTACTCTAACTACTAGCCTTTTATACTGTTTGCCCCGCCCTTAGACTGACTCGTATCGACTCAACCCGGCTCCCGGGCGTTGGTCCCTGACTCGATCTGACTCTTATGCTTATGAAGCACCCGCCTCCAGCCAATGGCGTCCTTCCGTTGCTGACTGATATACTGACTCAAAATGACTCTAAACGACTCTAAACGTCGGCTTCTAGCTGACTCTAGCTGACTCCGATTGACAACAACTGACTTCCACAGATGTCTAGTAGCACCCCGCGCCTGTAGTTGAATTTATATTGCTTAAACGAAGCTCTGGGTATAATCAACAGTGTAATATTACAGATTTACAAAATTGAAAGATTTCCGGGCGTGCTCAGTTTGCCTGCCTATCAATGGATGTCGAGTACCTTAAGAGCTGCTGATTGAGTAGCATAAACCCAACGTACCTCAACTAGAGATTGCAAGCGGTCGTCTGCTGGCGCTGCGGTCAACACCTTGCCATTGAGTTCCTCCAAAAGTGAGTTGGGAAGGGATTGTACAAACAGAGCTTGCATGCAGTGGTTGCGCGGCTCGTACGCATCCCTACAAACAGACAGACATGTGGTCGTCCCCAGCTGTGCATCCCAATAAGGTCTGTAGTCATCACTGGCAAGCTCTCGGTTCTTGGGGTGGTCAAGCCAGAACTCGCCATCGATTGGGAGCATCCTTCTGCAGGGTTCAGATTGCCCTAGGAGTGTCTGCGACGTAGACATGGCAGCCTTGGATCTCATTTTGGGCAAGGGCAGGGTCACCTCCTAAAACCACGCTTGCCTTGAGCAAGCTCAACGAGTTTGGTTGCGTGTTCTACCAAGATTGGGTCCAGGTCGGACGTTCAATGAAAGATGGACGTGTTGGCTGCACGGACAAAGCGCCAATAGTATGCAGAGAGGAGTACGACGGGCTGGATTGTAATGTTCAGCAATTGCAAGTGTTTATGTTTTTTGGCCTTGAATTCGACGTGTCGCATGAGTGCACGGAAAATCGCTTGGGGATCCCATAACAAGTTAATCTGGAATATTTGACTCTCCATAGCATTGGTTGGTGAGGGTCTTACCCACAAGTCGTGAGATTTGTCCTGAGCAATAAGTGTAGGTTCCAGAGACCTGAACCAGTGTGTGCTGAATGGTAAAGCATCACAAATAAAAATTGGAATGCCAACGAGGTAGGTTCCGATTGGAGTTTTAAGATGCAAGGGCCTTTGTTGATGAAAGCAATGAACACAGATACGTTGAAGTCCTTGGCGTTGGGATTGAGAATGTGTTGGTGCAATGGTACACTGATAAGACGCATAGTACAGCAAGAAAGAAAGCTGTCGAGGATCTGGCCAATGCTGTAGTGGCGGCCATAGCGGGCAAGGATGTCGGGATGAATATACTTGATCATGCTTCTGGGTTGTGTCAGGCGTTGGAGGGCTGAGGCAAGACCAGACTTCTAAAAAGAGCTTTCATTATAAAGAAGGAAAAAAAGAAAAAAAAAAAGAAAGAAAGACTTGCCTTGATCAAGGGAAACCATGCGTGCCCCAGGTATTTGATTCTAGAGAGATAACAGACTCTGTTGAGTACGTTGACCACGTCGTGTCTGTCCCAAAACTGCTAGTTATAATTAGCTGCCATACAAATTCATGATGCAAAACAGGTCTTACTGAGGCAGGACCTGCCGTGAAGAAAAAGTCATTGATTGCTTTAAGAGCTGCTTTGCAAAAACCACTTTTGCCTTGGTCGCTGATGGGAGGGACCTACTCGCGCAGGGGTACATACACCTTCCGGTTCTCTTGATTGACCCTCAATATTGTCTTAGGTTTCAGCACTCGCAGGGGTGCAGGTGTTCCCGATGGTGGCATTGGAGCTGGAAGCCGTTGTTGTTGTTTGCGTGCCAGGGCGGGAGAGTCTGAATTGACTTCCATGGGGGCGCTGGGCACAGACAAGCCAACAGACACGTCATAATTGCATTTAGAGTCAGAGGAAGAGTCGGAGGAGTTGCTCTCAGAGTTGGACAGACCCTCCTCGAAGTAGTCATATTCCCGATTACCAAAAATCATGATTTTGACCGGACATCTTGCCATTGTGATTAATGCGGATTGAAGTTGGACTAGTAAGAGGCTCGTCTCCAGGGTAGACACACGTGTAGATAATCTCGAGTCGAGCCTCGGCCAGAGCATGGTGAGCTTCTTCGGCGATTTCAGGCCAGCCCTTGAAGAAATTGCCCACACAATGGCAAGCCCAGTGAAGGACCTATGAGCTTGAGTGGTATTCCAAATAAACAAGCTCCCATGAGCTCACTAGTGGTGAATCATGCATGTCCTTGATAGCCTGAGCCCAGACTGAGTCTTGCTGAGCCTTGCGGCAGGTTCTGAGACCAGAGCGGGAGAGCCGGTCTTGGAAGACAGTGGCATGCGGCAGAGCATCCTCTTGATCTTGTACCAGCAGCCGCAAACAAGGTGCAGCATCGGTGATGATGTGCCGATGCGGGACTAAGAGCCCAGGCATGGGGGTGAAAGGCAAGGGGCTGATCACACCTGTCGACGCTAAGCGTCATACCACCACCACATTCCACACCCGCAACGGCGACAAGGACACCGCCCCCTCCCCCGCTGGTACTGATAGTGTGGGAATGGTGGCCAATTTGTTTTGGCTAGGATTTTTGCTGTATGTGACCATGTGTGACTGCCCTACAGCAGAGTGATGGCCAAATCCAAACCTGGTCATGAGATTGTTAGGCTCATATCTCACCCATAATTGGATATTTTGACTATTCCTTCAGCCAAAATGCCTAGATTGCTGTTCTGCACATTTTGGTGAGAGGGATTCTGATCATATCAATCATAAAGATGCTCCCACACTATACAAATGTAGTGGTGACTAGATGAATTGCTCCATATACGACTCAGTCTGACTAGAAATGATGCATATTGACTCAAAAAGAGTCATAAAGGCTCCGCAGCTGTAATGAAAATAGATTGGGAAAACAGTATATAAGAAGCTTGTCAAGTAGCATAGAGGACAGTGAAAATTTACCAGCAAAAATCAGCTACTTTTAAATCTTCCCTCCATGAGAAACCTTTGTGTTATCTAGTTATTGGACCCAAGTTCCTCTGAGCTAGTAATACAAAACCAGCAAAAGCCCCAGCAGATTTACAAGTAGTTATTGAGTTTCTGACCGGACTAGTGAACCTTTTAACTGCTACCTAGTTCTCAGATTATTATTTAAGTGCTTTTCCCTTAGACAGCCCCAACCAACCAGCAAATTTTCCCTCTGTCACAAGTGATCTTCAAACTAGGTCACTTCCGCAAGAAGCAGGTACACTTGGCTGTTCTTTTCTGCCAGAACCCTCAACAAACCGCCAACAACCTCCAACTTGTTCTTTTCAGACAAAACCACTCTTCACCTACAATCCCAAACTGTACGTGGAGTTCATAAACAAAGTCACTTCCTGAACTCTTCGCTGGAAAATATTTTTCCAGTCAACATTGTATACTGAACATGGGAACTTGATTAAGATACCTTGGGGATGCTCTAAAGGAAGAGAACATGCACTTGAATCACCTTGGAGTGGGTTTGCAGGATATATATGTTGCTGCCAATCTATGGTAATCAAAAAATAAGTGTACATCTCCACTTCATTTTGGTCTAGTTAAGGATTTGTAGGACCTGGAGAGACAGCCTTCTTAGGCAGCCGTGCATTATGGAACGCAAACTCATGCTCAATCAGCAGAAGCCTGAGCCTCCAGATGTGGTTGAGACAAGCGCTGTATGCTGCACTTAGCCTCGATAGGACAAATTCTCCAGAGGCCAAGGCTGGAGATTGCGGTGTTAAATGTGAGAAGTGATTCATGATCAAGGAAATTGATGTAGAGGGAGGCAGGGACTTGTTGGGTCTGTCAAGCGTGTCAGTAACATACAGGTCAGTGTCAGTTGTGGAGACAAGCACAGGTAAACTTCCCATGCTTCCAGTCAAACAGGAATGCAAGGACATTACCAGAAGTTTTGCAGAGGAATGTAACGAGCCGCTGATGCAACTAAGTGGGTTTCTTTGGTGGCAGAACACAGCCAGCTAGCTGCCGCCTTGCAAAGATCCCTGTGTGCAGCTACCATTTTCTGCTTGTTCCATTCCTCTGCCCAGGCACGGGGACCTGAAGGTGTCCGTATGCCACTGGATAATCACTTAAGGGCTCTCCCCGTCATCTCCCTCTTGATCCCTTGACCATGATGCTTAACCTATACCCCAACCACCACCGACATCAACCTTAATGTCCTCTAAAACATGAGTTTTTCTGCCACATCCATCCGCTAGCCCCAAACTTTGGCTTTTTCACTATCACAAATCTGGTGATCCTGATGCCGGACGGGATGCAGGGTTTCCAATATTGCACGTATGTAGGTGTGTCTTTATTGCTTCTTTTCCCTCCCTATGAAAGGTGTCTTTCTTGGAATTGGCCTCTTCAACTGCCTACACCAGCCCCTGCCCATCTCTCCAGGCCTGGGCAGCAAGGCCTTAAGCCAAAACCTGCTACTCCTTGTCCCGTCTCTGACGCAAGCACTGCAACACTTGTCTCCTATCCCACATACACCATCTCCCTTCTGCGTTCTTCACCTCTTACTCTCATCAGCCACCGTCGGCCTCCCTCCCTGCCATACACCTCATTGGTATTGGCAATTAGTTTTTTCCCACCAACAATGCACACCCCAGTCACCCGCAAGAAGCTATAATTCCTGCTCAGCATACATACAGAGTGTTGTGTCTCTCAGATTTGGGTGTTCAAGGACAGCCCCGTGAGCTGTGGTGCATCTCTAGGCATGGTTATCTATGCGCAGAGGCAAATTGACTTGGACCATACTCCCGAGGCTCTAGCAATGGGAGCTTGTAAACTGCTGATGGCACGTTTCTTTCCGCTGGTGCAGGCCGGTATGGTGCTAGCTTTTCTGGTGTTCCGTGCCCATACAGTGTGTCCCCGCCCTTTGGCGCTAGGATGGTGCTGCTGCTTTGTTACCTAGACACTCCTAATGTGTCTACAGCATCATACATTGATTATAATTAATGATCCTTCTGCCAAAGGGATTGGTTCCCAGATTGGGCCAGGTGAGGTGCCTTAATGAATTTAATTCACTCCATGCTAACTCACCTTAATTTTTGCAATTGCTCTGAGTGCAGCTATTTATATAGGTCCCAAGCAATTCCTCTCATGTCACAACATCTTTCTACCACAAGCACCTGAGCATTGCACATCTCCACTTCCATGCAGATGCCACCTTTCTTTGTCCTCTCACTACCGATGAAAAGTGTGCGCTGCTACATATATTCTGGCTAAACTTGCTCCGAGATTTTGTCCACCAGGCGAGCTGATCCTGACAGGATGCCGCACATGCCCAAAGTGACCAAACAGCATGGTGTGCCCTGCCATTGTCGCAAGAAACCACTCTGTTTGTTCTGCAGAGGCATTTGGGCACGCCCCAACTGGGTAGCTCACAAAAAGGCCTGCAACCAATGGAGGAGGACATTGCGGCAGGCAAGGCGGCAGTGGCCGAGCAAGATTCCGAAAATAGAATACCTGGGTAGTGCTCAGCGACCAACAACCACTCATCGACTCGTCGTTAACATGGGATTGGCTTGACTTAACATGGAATTGTTCTAAGTCTCAATGCCAAACCCTTCTGGCTAGTCTCTGTTTATATGATTATAACAAGGCAGTAGCCACAAGGAGACCTGAAATCCCAAATTCATGAACTCAGCAGTTTATGGGTATTCATGAACTTTTGGTCATAATAGCACAGTATACGCAAGATACACTGCATACATTAGAAAACTTACAAACCACTCTTAAGTGCTGCAAAGTGCACTGAAAGCAGCTAAAAGAAGCAAAGCAACATCCCCACTTAACAAGCATAATAAAGCGGAATAAAAGTAAACTCATTACTTCCAGTGCGCTTTGAGGCACTTTGGAGGCACTTTGGGAGCTCTTTGAGCTGATCTGCGACGTTGAAAGCACAACCAAAGTGTGATGTGGTAATCAGAAGTGGCTCAAAGTGCACCAAAAGTGTGGTGGGGCACTTTGAGAAGCTTTGGGCCGCTTTGGCACTTCTGCTTGGCTGCAGGTTTCCTGAAGTACAAAGCAAGACAGTACCACAGTAGATTACAAGAGACTACAATTGTACTGTGCATTTGGCTAGCAATTTCAAAACTTCCTCGTACTTTGTCCCGTTTTTCAAATTCTCATGCCACTGCTTCAAGTCTGCTCACCGTGAGACCATATGAATAGAAGCGCTCGACAACCTCATACCTTACATATGGGCTGCCATGGCACCCAAGAGAATCCAACACCACAACTCGACCTCCCAACTACTGGTATTGGAGCCACTGCAATTGCCTCATCAACACCACCCTCAATATATCGCTATAAGACAACATCTCCTAAACCCTGGTTAATGTCCAAATAAAGCTACATGTGTTTCTTGACCTTGACATCAGAAAGGATGAACAGACTTTTGGTGAAAGTCCATTCATACCACTATTGATCCTTGCTTGTTCTATCGTCAAACTTGAATTGCAATACGGCCCAGAAGTCAGATTTGTGGTGCTTCAAGACTGATAATAGATGGCGCAAGCTCCCATTCTAACCAAGAGGTGCACCCAAAAGGATTTCTCTTTGGCCAAGGGTTAAAAAGCACAATGTTGCAATAGAACAAGTCTAGTTCCTGTGGCCCGGCTGGTGTTCCAAGTGGTCACAAATATTGTAGTGTTGGATGGATGCAGATTCTTGTTTGCGTTTCAAGACTCTCTGTGCACAATATGAATGTTGTAATTTGCTCAGGAGACAATCCCAAACCCTGTAGTCTTTCCTGGCTGACATAACTTAACGTCTCCACTGTCCTTATCATATTACTCCCAGAAAAATGACTAGCAGCATTGAGAAACCAGTATCTGCCACAGCAACTCCCATCCTCCAGTTCATCGGTTTTAATACTTGTTTTACCATAGTCTAATATGTCGCGTCTCAACGGATACTGAACACTTCTAGATTATATGCCGCGGCGCCTCCGACTTGCTTTGTTTCTCAGTTCTCGGGCGCCATCGGCACCGAACGTTCCTTCCTCGTGTCCACGACACTTGACGTTCTCTACCCTGCGCCCTCGGCGCAGGACGTTCCTTCCCTTGCGTCCTCGGCGCAGGACGTTCCTTCCCTCGCGCCCTCGGTGCGAGACGTTCCTCCCCCTCACGCCCTCGGCGGAATCCTTCCTCCTCGCAGCCGCGAGACATCATCCCCTGGTGTGTCTCACGCGCGAGGCTCGGCGCCACCCCTTTGTTCTTGAAGATCTTGCCTCCTACCTCCGTCTTGCCCCGCAAGACGTCGTTTCTCGGTCTCATTGTATCCGATCCTGCTTCCAGGGATGTACTGCTCGCCCGTGCACGCCGTCCCGAAACCGCACTCCGACAAGCTCCGCATGATCGTCGACCAGTCATTCGGAGACTATGCTCCCAACTCGATGATCTCGCGGGAGGCGGTTGCCGGCGCCAAACTCGACTCCCTCCAGAGACTCGGTGATCGACTTCTGGAGCTGCGCCGGTTGCACGGTCCGAACGCCGATCTCGTCGTCTGGAAGTCGGACGTCTCCCAAGCGTATCGACGCTTGCCCGTACACCCGCTCTGGCAGCTAAAGCAGATCATCACCATCGGCGAGGAACGACGCGTTGACCGCTGCGTCGAATTTCGGGAATCGGGGTTCCGCGCGTATCTGGATCGCATTCATGGCACTCGTTCTTTGGATCGGAAACGTCGTACGCGGCATACGTGCATTTCTATACATGGACGATAGCTTTGGGGCAGACCTGGCGGATCGCGTTGAGTTTTACCACCCTTACCGTTCCATGTTCCCCGCTGACCAAACCGCGACTCTTCAACTCTGGGATGAGCTCGGCATTCCGCACGACCGGGCCAAACAACTACACGGACGCGTACTCCCCGTCATCGGCTTCGAGGTCGACACCGCCGCCATGACTTTCTCCATGGCAGATGAGCAGCGAGATGAGCTTGTCGCCGCTGTCGAGGACTTTTACCGCGAACCGCCGATCGGCGGCCGCCGCCGGACGCTGCGCGAGTTCCAGCGGCTTGCAGGTTGGATCAACTGGGCGCTCAACGTCTATCCTCTGCTTCGGCCGGCTCTCGCTAATGTCTACGCCAAGACCGCTGGCAAAAATCGTCCGGACGCCCGTGTTCATCTCAGCAACGGCGTTGCCAATGACCTGCGATGGTTTGCCGACCATGTCCGCGCCATGCCGGGCATCCGCCTATTGGAGTCGATTGACTGGGCTCCCGACGACGCCGATGTCATCGTGCATTGCGACGCGTCGCTCGTCGGGCTCGGCTTTGTGCTTTCCCCATCGAAGATCGCCTTCCAATCCCGCCCGCCGCCCAGCGCGCCTCGCGAACTTATCCTCCCCCTCGAATCCCTCTGCATTGCCTGGGCCCTCCAGGAGATCGAGCGGCTGCGCGACGAGCGCGTCCTGCCTCCGTTTTCGCGGGTCGTGATTTGGTCGGACAGCCAAAACTCCGTTGACATGTTCAGTTCTCTGAGCGCGCTCCCGCTTTACAACGACGTCCTCAAGTCATCGGCCGACGTGCTCATACGTTCCGGCATACGCCTCCGCGTCCTCCATATTCCAGGCGAGCAGAACGTGGTCGCTGACGCACTCTCTCGCTTTGACAACGCCAAAGCTGTCGCCGCCTGTCCTGGGCTGACGCTGGACGACTCGCGCTCGCCACCGCACATCGACTGGCCACGCTCCACTAGATGAGTTCCTCCCCTCGTCGTCTCTTTATTTCTCTATTTTCCCTTTCCTTACACACAACTTCCCATATTTATCCCTCCCTCCCTTTCCTCTTCCTTTACATACACTCTTATACCTTGTCCTTCTGCTATGCATCTTTTTGGGGCTGTGGGCTTGTTGCCGCAGCCGCCGTCCACCTATCCTTCACGTGTCCGTCGAGCAGAAAGATTAGTCGGTTTTAATACTTGTTTTACCATAGTCTAATATGTCGCGTCTCAACGGATACTGAACACTTCTAGATTATATGCCGCGGCGCCTCCGACTTGCTTTGTTTCTCAGTTCTCGGGCGCCATCGGCACCGAACGTTCCTTCCTCGTGTCCACGACACTTGACGTTCTCTACCCTGCGCCCTCGGCGCAGGACGTTCCTTCCCTTGCGTCCTCGGCGCAGGACGTTCCTTCCCTCGCGCCCTCGGTGCGAGACGTTCCTCCCCCTCACGCCCTCGGCGGAATCCTTCCTCCTCGCAGCCGCGAGACATCATCCCCTGGTGTGTCTCACGCGCGAGGCTCGGCGCCACCCCTTTGTTCTTGAAGATCTTGCCTCCTACCTCCGTCTTGCCCCGCAAGACGTCGTTTCTCGGCTACCCTCCCGCCCACTGACCTCGAATTCTTTTTCTAGATCACGAGACACCATATCACTGCGCGTCAGGTAGTGGGCTATCTGCCGCTCCTCATCAACACAGTCACTGCCCGTTCCGACTTGGCGACTAACTTCCACCGGGAGCGGGCTTCTTGCCGCCCCTCGGCGCGTTGCTCCGGAAATCTTGAACAACTGGTATTCCTATGTACTGGCACATGTAACCCACCTTGTCCTTCTGCTATGCATCTTTTTGGGGCTGTGGGCTTGTTGCCGCAGCCGCCGTCCACCTATCCTTCACGTGTCCGTCGAGCAGAAAGATTAGATAAGGAAGCACCACAACTTGTCTGAAGGCATTACCCGAGCAAGCATGCTGGGCGGAGTGCTGCTTGGGTGAGCCAGTTGCACATCTTTCTTGCATACATTGAAAACACAGTCTTACCCTATCCTCCACTCTCCTCTCGGTAAAAGATGGACAAACATCTCAAATCTGCACTGTGCAACAAACTCACGAGCAAGCTCAACAAACTTCTCTAGCAGGTTCTTGTTTTGGGCGCTGGCATTGAGGATGTAGAGACTTGCAAGAGTCATGGAGATGCCAAGCAACAGCATAGAGCGTTTCAACCATGTCATCCCCAAGTGATTGCCTGGAGCGGGATGTATTGTAAAAATTAAGGTGTGTTTTTGATGGTGGTCTTTGCTGAGAGTGACTTAGATGACACGTCCGGGATCAAAGGGAGTGATTTCATCGCAATAGAACCCATCTGGTGAAGAACCTTGCGGGCTACATTACTGACGGTGAGAAATATAAGGTGTGCCTTCCACCATCTTTCTGTAATGGTTCTTTGGAATTCAATCTGTTGCTGCCGGAGTTGGCATCAAAAGCCACAACCTGGACCTCATCGTCATTGAGGACAACTTCTCGACACATGTGGAGGTGCCTTCCCCCGGAAAGATAGAGTCCAGTGCTATCAGAACTGCTTGTGTTGTTAGTACAGGTAAACACGCTTTAACAGCTGACACTTACTCTTTTGAGGTGGTTTGCTACTGGCCAAAGCTGGAAGGGGTAGCATATCTTGATGCAGAGCACTGGGCACAGTATAACAAGCCTCAATCCCCATAGGCGCGATGTTCGCCAGATTAGACAGCTGCTCCCCAATAGTGAAAATTGTGAGAAGAATTTTCATAGATATCCATTTGCAGCTGCATCTCTGTAACTCCCGCGCTATGCGCGACACAATTTTATTTATTTTTACTTCCCCATCATCATATTTTGTTCCCATCAGATTTCGTAGATAGTTGTATATAAGCTTTCGTTGTGTACAGCTTTGGTCAATCTACTCTTACGCCTATCAACCACTCGCTCCCCGCAAGTTTTCGTGTGTCGGAACTAGGTACTCCAACCTCTCCGCCACATATTTTTGATATTCCGCTCTTCGTTGCACTCTAGCTGGTACCCTCAGGTCTGATCAACCCGAGCCCCGCTACCTTGTTAACGACAACCCCGACCAAAGCTCTCCGCGATGTCTCTCCAAGATACCGCACCCCCCATACCCCGTACCCGTGGCAGGACGCAGGCCGGCCTCGCCACACCTCCCCCGGCCCTCTTCTCTCCTCAACAGCAGCAGACGTTCCAGGCTATGCCCGGTTCGGACGCTGGAGTTGCCCATATGGGCGCTCACCCTCCCTCTTCGACGGGATTTTTGCCCAGCGCTCCTACGGAGCAGCCCGCGGCTTCATTGGCTGGTGGCTCTTTGAGCCCCGCCCCGGTCACACCGCTCATTCCTGCCTACCGCGACGACGATATTGGAGCCACCCCACCCCCGTACCCGGGGATGGGCCCCGGCTGGACAACAGTTACATCTCGCAATTCCCGCACACACAGCTCTCGATCTACATCTCCCATTCATAGATCTACACCCCATATGACTGTGTCTGTCCACGGCGTGCTTGATGACAACTCCGATGCTCCGTCTATTGAATCTCAATCTACATATGCACTCGCAGCGGGTAACATGAGCAAAAGTGATTTGTTGAAGCTCGCGCGTCGCTACGCTACAATGGCAGATATGGTTCCCGACGACAGTGAGGACAGTGATGTTGAACTGGTCAGACCCAACAATCCAACTCCTGACTCCGCGGCGACAAATGCCGACGACGATGAGGAAATTGCTGAGGACACCATCAAACAGCCTGTGCACCTGTCCACCGAGTCCATCCAAGATTCGGGTGTCAGCGGCGACAGCTCTGTTGAGGTCAACCGCGCTGAACCGGATGTTTCCCCGGTTCCCGGCGCTCACATTTCACCCATCCCCACCGATGCTAGCTCGGAGGGGACTGGGAATATTGCCGGCCCTTCCAAGGACAAAGGGAAGGGCGTTGACCCCAAGAATTGGGGCGGCATCAGCTTTGATGAGACCTGGGGCGAGGCGGACCTCGCCGCCCAGCGCGACGCGCTTGCTAATTTCGAAGAAATTAATCGCGTCATCAAGGAAGAGCCCGTGGCGACCCCACGGGTCTCTAAGCCTCATCGACAGGCTGCGCAACCTGTTGGTGTCAAGTTCACGTCGCCGAAGCCCCTTCAGGCTCCGGGTGTGCAGCAAGAACCCGTGGTGATTAAGCTCACACGGCTTACCCCTGCCCCGAGTGATTCCCCAACTCTGAATGAGTTCGGAACTGCTCCAAATCCATCCAACAAAGATGTTGAGATGGAGAAGATGTCTGGCCAGACAAATAAGTGTGATCTCGACGCGTTCAAAGAGCATATGAACTCTAAGATGGATCACCTGGAGCAGTTGATTGCAAATCAGAAACCAGCTTTGCCCTCGCAACGTGCCAAAGCAAAGAAGGTGCTGGGTGATTTTATCCAGGACGTCTCGGATCAAAATCCCAAGCGTCCGGTTCGTCGTGCTACGCCTAGTCGGCTTGCAACACAGAGTTTCATTGCAAAGGCCATTAACGGCGTGTCGCGCAAGGGCGTGGGTTTGAACCCACCATCATCTTCAGACAGTTCTAGCTCCTCTAGCTCTTCGAGCTCGGACTCAGATGACGGATACCCGAGCAGCTCGAGCGAGAGCTCAAGCAGCTCAAGCTCCGAGTCTGATAAGCCTCGGCGTCGTCACCAGAAGCCCTCGCGCAGCCGCCACAGTAAATCACGCCGGCGCAAGTCTCGTGGGCGCTCGCGAAAGCCCAAGAGCGGTTCAATGCGGATCAAACCGCGCGAGCCCAATGCGTACGACGGCAGCCCAAACGCGACCGCATTCCATCGTCTTGTTCGCGAGTCGCAGGCTTACGTCGAAGTTGGCAGAATCCCCTCGGATAAACAAGTGTTTTATGTGTCATATTTTCTTAAGGGCCCCGCTGCGGATTTTTATAACCAAGTGGTGGTCCCGCGCGAGAAAGAATATGATCTCGTGAAATTCTTTTCCGAGCTGTTTGAATTCTGTTTCCCGATTGACTATCGCACCAAGCAGCGCCGTCGCCTTGACCGATGCTACCAGGGTTCAAGCACCGTCGCCGCTCATGTTGCCAATTTCCTTGAGATTTTTAACACCATTGGCATGGAAGAAACTCAGGAAAAAATAGTCAAGTTGTTCAACAGCTTCGACGAGGAGATCCAACAGGAAATGCACCGTGAGAAAATTGATGCGAATTCGGCCACCTGGGACGAAGTTGTGCAATCCGCGATGGATGCCGAAGTTGTTGTAAATCTAGGGCGCCGCAAGCGCTCGCACAACAATAATTCTAATCAGGCTGGTCCCTCTCGGACATCCCGGTCAACTTCCCAGCCCCGCGCTCAATCTTCTACGCCGGGACGCCGCCCACCGCCGTTTGTTTTCCGTAACCGGAACAAGCAGAACGGAGGGCGCAACTCGGCGCCGGCCCGGGGTGAACCCATGCGTACCGCGGCAGTGGATGTACGCCAGCGTGATCGCGGTCAGAAGCAGATAACCCCGCAGCGGCGCCAAGAATTACTGGCGCAAAACCTCTGCTTTGAGTGCGAACAACCGGCTCATTTGGCGCGTAACTGCCCCAAAAAGACTGTTGTAACCTCCAAGAAGCCCGGGAAACCGCCGGGTCTGGGCGTGCGTTCGGCGCACTTTGCATCCCCCCAGTTCCTCTGCGTTGTACAAGAGCACGGAAGTGCTCGAATCGCTTCAGACGGCCTCATTGCTGTTTGAGGGTACAGTGTTCGACGACGAGGACAGCGAGGGAATTTCTCCCCTGCTCCTCGACGGTTTTGATCCCAAGCCCGCCGTTACTTCGCACCGCCCGCGTCCCATCGGAGACATTATGTCTCTATACGGCAAGTTTGCATTGGAACTCGCACAGCCATTCCCCGGGGAGACTGAAATTTACCCGGACCGGTTCCTACTCTACCGTATATCGGAGACTGAGTATATTATTTCGGATAACCATACGGGTGTCGATGTTGAAATTCCATCAGCTTCCCTGGAGAACCCTGCGTTCGCAATTGGCGAATGGTATGCGTGGCACCGGTGTACCGTACTTGGTTTCTGCCCGCCTGATTGGCTAGGCGAGGAACGCTTCGCGGTCGAGGTATTGGACGCGTTTATCAACACCGTCGGGAATTATTCTAGACGTGGCTCACGATGCTGAGGGACGTTTCCTTGTCACAGAGGAAAACGACTCGACTCTGCGCATCCTGGATTACGGCTGGAATATGGTTGCATTAATTGCTAAGGACCAACTCACCGACCCAGACTTTGACCTCTATGCTTGGTTTGAGTCCAACGCAAAGCAAAACTCGGACTCAGAAATATCTGAAACATTAGACGAGGAATGTGATGCGTCTGAATCTGAGGACGAAACGCTGAACTTCCGACCCGGAGCTAGCACCGCGACGGACTGGCCGGGTCCGTGTCCGGACTGGAGCAGTGATGTACCCGGTACTTGCACACTCCCATCCTGGTTTGAGACCCATTTCCACACTCGCTCGGACCAACGCCAGCGGATTCTCAACGGCTCTGGGGCACCAGTTCAGCCCTACAGCTTTGAGCTTACCCGTATTGGCGACATGCTCGGCAACGCCGTCGCACAGCTTCTCGAATTCTGCCAGCCATATCCCGGAGACGAGCTGATACCCGGGGACAGTCCTGTACGGAAGAACTTTAGGTTCCGTATTGACCGCTGTTCGGACGAGACTTACATCGTCTGGGATCGCTATTCAGGCGACGATGTTCTGCTTCCCGTGGATTACCTGCGTTCTGAAGAGTTTGCGATTGGTGCTTGGTATGCACGTCACAAAGCTCGGCGCCTCGGTTTGGATATCCTCGACTACGGCTCAAATGAAATATACCGCATGGTTATCGATGATTTGCTCGCCTCGTCAACTGAGCGCTATCTGGACTCTGTCAGTGAATGGGTCCCTGCATTCGCAGAGGCTCACGTCAGTCAGCTGCGCCCAGAAGATGCATTCTACTGTGCCGATACTTATGTTATCCGCCTCCCAGGAATGCACTTGATGTTCATTCAGCGCTCTATACTGATGAATCCGAAACTGGACTTGGTAAACTGGGTTGTTCGGGCGCAGGAAAAAATTACTGCTGCTTTCAACAATTCACGCAACCGTTGGGACTGGACGGTAGATGCAGCGTCACCAGTTGGTTTATCGAGCATCGAATGCGCCGGTGTTCAAATCCCACCCGGCACGTACAAAGGTATTACTCGGACGGCATCTACACCGCGTATCCCGGACCAGATCGTCCGCGAAACCGCTCGTAGTTGTCGTGCTGGTAAACGGCGAGCCGGTCCGCGCGCTGATTGACTCCGGGTCTGTTGGAGATTTAATTTCTACGACGGCGGTGGATCAGCTTAAGCTTCGTAAAACCGAGCTCCAGAATGCCATACCGCTGCAGCTTGCGGTCCAAGGCTCGCGATCTAAGATAAACCACTCTGTCAACGTCAAGTTCAAGTATCAGGACATCGACGAACGGCGAACCTTTCTCGTCGCCAACCTCGGAGGCTATGATATGATTTTGGGCACCGGCTGGATGTTCCAGCATAAGGTGAGTGTTGGTCTTAATCCCGCGCGTGTGCTCGTCGGAAGCGCTGAATCCGTTCCGTTAGAAGGTGTTGCGACAGCGCGGATTTTTGCGAACGCCACGGACCTAACAGCGGATGCTTTGCAGGCAGCTCGGGACGAGCTTATTGAATACGCACAACCCATTTGTAAAGTTGCCTCCGAGACGCCATTACCTCCCTTACGCGCAATAAACCATACTATTCCGCTTATTGATGAGCATAAAATTCTTCCATGGAGACCGTCGCGCTGCCCGGAAGCGTTGAGGCACCTCTGGAACGAAAAGCGTGACGCTTACCTGAGAACTGGCCGTTGGAAAATTACCAATGCCGGCAACACCGCGCCGATGCTGCTCATACCCAAGGCGAAGTCTAATCCGCCGAAGCTACGGGTCGTTGTCGACCTTCGCGCTCGTAACGCCAATACCCGCAAAATGACATCCCCATTACCGGACATGGACGGCATCCTCCGCCGTGTGTCGCGGTGCAAGTTCCGCTCGCTCATAGATGGGCAGGACGCATATGAACAGATCCGCATCAAGCCCAAGCACGTAGAGCGAACGGCTGTTAGTACCCCAGACGGGAATATGGTTAGCCTAGTCCTGCAGCAAGGCGATTGCAACACACCCGCAACATACCAGTCCCTGATGAACTACCTGTTCTCAGATTTCATCGGACGCTTCATGGATGTATATTTGGACGATATAATAATTTATTCTAACACGCTGGATGAGCATATCTCGCATGTGAAGAAAGTTATAGATGTACTCAAGCGGGAAACACTGTACTTGAGCGCTGGGAAAATGCAGCTGCTGCAGCCAGAGCTGCGTGTGCTTGGACGAATCGTCGACGACGCGGTGATAAGCCGTGAAAATAAACGCATTGGAGTTACTCTAAATGCGGGTTTTTGCGCTATGTGTTTCGACCTCAAAACCACTTACGCCACTGTTTCCTCTGCAGTTGGTGAGAGCGTTGAAGGTGCTTGGCTACAAAATGGTCATGAACTCCGACGGTGTGCGATATCACTGAAGGGTTAGCCCGAGCTCGAATGTTATCGCGGAGCAGCCCTACCTGCGTGTACTCAAAACGGGGAGCTTATCTGGTGTTATGCGTTTCGATGCGCTTGTGTGTTATGACCCGTCAGCGGAGCTTTGACTTGTTGTGGGCGCTACTGGATGACTCAGATGGATGGGATAATTCCGGTTAATAGGGAAACGGGTCGGAGCCGTCCCATGCTGCTGTGGGAATTATCTTGATCTTATCTACATCCATCAAGGATCGGCGTGTTGAGGGCGCATGTGGGCGCGAGTATCCTATTCCTGGAGGAAGGGTAATTGCCCCGTAGCTCGCCAACCAAGGGGACTCTGAGGACGTGCTGAGCACCGCTGGAAAGAGGTGCGCGTACACTACAAAACGGCTGTACGTTTGGTGGAGGGACAGGGACTTGAACCGCACAAGGTTCTGAGCCAGGAACGAGGGCTCGAGGGTTCAACATCCGACAATCAGGGGACGTGGCGACGTGGAGCGCGACCTCCTGGATACCCGGCACTTCGAAGGACCGAGCCAATTGGCTATAGAGGATTCGACAATGGACCATACGAATTTCCTTATTCTGCAGAATTGTTTCTCACTCGTATTTCTTGGCTACTGTATATAAAGAGGGAGGGGGGCACAGTTTTGGGCACGGAATCCTCCCCCGCTATCACTAGGGCGAGTTCTGGGCTTGAGCGGTGCTTACTCATCTCGAGTTTGTATCTGAACAAGTTTGATTTGGCTGGATTGGTTGAAACGAATAAGATTGGTTTTGGACTTGGAATAAGCTAGGAAGCTTTTGGAACTTGGAACGCGGCCGGAAGCCTGCGATTGGACTTGGGTGAAGCTAGGAAGCTTCTGGATTGGAATTGGTTTCGAGTACCGCGTTAAACGCACAACCGATTGAGTTGGTGATTGGGGTTTAAGGACCTAATACCACTTTATCACCCATACCCCGCTTCTACGCAGTTCGCTGTTAGTTGCACAGTTGAGATACTATAAACTCAAAAGTCCCAAAAAGTACTCTGAACACCAAGTCCGCTTGAGGTTCAGTCTACGCGTTTCGAGAACCACATAAACGTTTACACCCTTGTCTGGATATTTCTATCCTCACAATACCCTGGATTGGCTCTGTTACCGAGGCCGATCTCCTAGAAGTCTGTGTGTTTAGTGTGTGTGTGTTTTGTTGTGTGTTTGGTGTTAGGTGTTTTGTTTTGCATTGCACCAGCCTGCGCGTTTCATTGCATTCCACTCTGTGCATAGAGTTCGCTTTTCAGCGGGTATTCGGATGGATCCTGACAAGGTAAATTCGGTGCTGAACTGGAAGATCCCGACAAACCGCGACCTACTTCGTGGATTTCTCGGGTCCGTCGGCTACCTCGCGGACGACCTAGCCCAGATTCGTATTCCGATGGGTGTTCTACACGCTTTAACGAGCGACTCGGTAGCATATTGCTGGGACTACACGCACCAACGTGCATTTGAGGACATCAAGCACATAGTCGGGCGCTGGCCACGCACACCATCGCAAACCGCTCGAGTACGGGCCCAACGCTGCGCCCGTATGGTTGGTAACCGACGGATGTAGCTCTGGCATCGCAGGAGTCGTTTGCCAGGGCACCAGCTGGCGCGATGCTCGAGTCGCCGCATTCTTCTCTACGAAACTCAACCCTGCCCAACAGAACTATCCCGTTCATGAAATCGAAATGCTGGCCGGGGTTGAGGCCATGCTCAGGCATCAGGATATCCTGCAAGGTTGTAAGTTCACATGGGTGACGGACCATAAGGGTCTAGTGCACCTACTGAAGCAGAAAAACCTATCCGGGCGGCAAGCCCGCTGGGTGGAAAAGATATCTGGCTTTGATTTCGAGGTACAGTACGTAGCTGGTATTGAGAACGTCCTCGCGGACGCGCTATCCCGTATATATTCGAACGAGGCACCCGGCACCGTTCGAGCCCGCTCAGAATATACTTACCATGATGTTCTGGACAACGAGGAGCTCGAGATCAACTCAATTACGATGCCGGTACTTGCTGGTGCAGAAGCAGCCGCTTTCAGCGTCGATAGGGTCACGAGATCGAAAACGAGGGCCGCCCGAGAGGCGGCGCAGCAAGCAGAGACAGGAGAACGCGCGGCAGCTGGCCCGCAAAGAGACACGTCGCCGAGAACACAGTTTGGGTCTGAACCCCCAGCAGACCCAAAGGAGGGCGGGAGGGTACCCCCCACTTCAATTTCGGACAGCGGAAAGCAGCCTCGGAGCAAGGGACGACGCGGTCGTACGCAGAAGTCGAAAGCCGACGTGGTAGAAGGCGAGCCTGGTGCACCGCCTCCAAGCAATCGCCGTGATCCACTTGTCACCCGCCCGGCAGCACCTGTACCCGCTTCGCAAGATAGCGAGAATGCACCGGATATACCGCAGGCCGAGCCCCAATTTACATCGGAGCTGGATGAGCACCTTGAACGGCTCGACGACTCGCTCGTAGCCGTGGTGAACTCCGGCTGGCGCGGCTTTGACATTACAAAGTTTGTTGCCAATAAGTACGACCAAGACTCGTTCTTTAGGCAGATCCTCGACGCCCCCAAGGCATTCAAAAACTTTGAAGTCGAAAACGGGCTCGTTTACCTCCGCGAAAACAATCACCGAGTTCTGTGCATCCCGCATCTAACTTACCATGGCCGAAACCTGCGAGAACTGGTAATTTCGGAAGCACACTCCATCCTCGCGCACCTCGGTACTCGTAAAACACTTGATTACCTTCGTGATCATGTATGGTGGAAAGAGATGGTTGACAATACCCAGAGCTACTGCGAGACATGTCAAACATGCAAGCGCAGTAAGCCCAGTAACCAGAAACCTCACGGGTTATTACAATCTCTTTCCCCGCCGACGGTGCCATGGGAATCCATTGGTATCGATTTTGTTGGACCACTACCCGAGTCGAAGAACCGCGACGGAACGTTCAACTCCATCACAGTTGTCATAGACTTGCTTACAGGCATGGTACACTTGATCCCGAGTCGGATTAATTACACTGCCCGCCAGATTGCGGAACTGATGTTCGAGGAGATATACAAGCTCCATGGCCTGCCAAAGTCAATTGTCAGCGACCGGGACGTGCTGTTCACTAGCATATTCTGGAAACGGCTCCATGAGCTAGTTGGCACCAAGTTGAACATGTCGAGTGCCTATCATCCAGAGTCGGATGGAGGCACCGAACGCGCGAACCGCACGGTTACCCAGATGTTGAGACAGTGCATCGGACCAGGTCAACGGGACTGGGTTTCGAAGCTCCCAGCCATAGAGTTCGCCATGAACTCTGCTCGTTCCGAGAGCACTGGTTACTCCCCGTTCTTCCTCAACACCGGCACCATGCCGCGTTCGTTGCTCTGGAACCACGATAGGTCTCGGAAATACCCCGGGATCGCACACTTTGCATTGCAACGTCGCCTGGCCATCATGGCTGCTCACGACAGCATGCTCGCTGCTCGTGTCAAACAGACACGCTTTGCCAATCGGAAGCGTCAACCCGCGCCATTTGTGAAAGATGATCTAGTTTATCTGTCAACAAAGAACATCAAGTTTGAGAAAGGTCTCGCACGGAAGTTGATCCCAAAGTATATTGGTCCATACCGCATTCTGCGCGATTTCGGCAACTCATCCTTCCAACTCGAACTCCCATCAAACTTGAAGCAGCGCGGTGTTCACGATGTTTTCCACGCATCACTGCTCCGGATTCACATCCCCAATGACGACCGTCGATTCCCAGGACGGCTTGAATCCCAGCTGGCTGTCTCTTCCGACTCAGCATCCAACGAATGGGCCGTGGATAGAATAATCAATCATTATGGTCGGCGCACTGAGGCGCTGTTTGAAGTTCTGTGGCAGTCAGGCGACACGACGTGGATGCCATACGCTCAGGCTAAAGATCTGACAGCGCTCAATGACTATCTCGAGACCCTCGGAATTTCCGAGATTGAGAAGCTAGGATACGGGTCCGCATCACCGCCGTTTGAAGATGCACAGGTGTTTGCGGGATCTATCATGTTCGGAGACGCTCTCGCTGCTGCATGTTCTGTCATAAGGGACATGCAGGAGACCCGAGTACGGTCCCCTCTCCTCCCCGCAACCTCAATGACAAACTACCCGGTCACCTATTCCGGCTTGATGCCGCGTAATCCCCCCGCATGAGCGCTATAAGGCCATGAATGAGTGCTTCGCCCCCGTTTACAAGCGCTGGACGCGCACGGTTGCCACCATTAACCTCCCCTCGGCTCGCGACGCTCAATTTATCTCACCGGACCAGTTGCAGGTCATCGTGTCCTTCGCACTCTACCTCAACAAGCTCTACGCTAAGGGCGAGACCTTCACCGAGCCCATCTGGCCCATGAATTACAACGAGATCGCCTCCGCCTTCTGCTCGATTACCAACACCAGCAAACTCTCGATGCCGTTGCTCGATGAGCGGCAGTTTGGCGCCATTATCCCCATCCCCGTCGGGTCCTACTGCATTGGACACAGCAACCTCCTCACCGCCGACGAGGATATTCGCCTCCCCGATCCGCGCGAGTACCTTCGGCCGGGCCACATCCAGGTCTCGCGCAGCGACTACCGGATGCGCGACCACGCGTTCAAGAACGGGCTTGTTCGCAGCGCGCAGGCTCAGTTCGAAGCTCAGCTGCGCAATGGGCGCGTGGCGTACAACGACGCGTTTTTTAACGCGGAACACACTGAGGGTCCCAACCATTCCGACGACGGGGGCCGCAGCCGTGGTCAGCGCGGACGCCAGCGGAAGCGGGCTCGACGTCAGTCGCCGTCTTCTTCTGAGGATGGTTCGGACAGCGATGGCTCCGAGTACACTCGGAGCTCGCTCCCGTCGCGCGCCACCTCGGTTCAAACCTCGCGCCGCGAGCGGTCCCGTTCGGCATCGCGCGGTGCTCCCTCCTCGGTCGCCACCACTCCCCGTCCATCCCGCGATGATCTTCATCGCATGCCCGATGTCCCGGTGGTGATCTCTCCCGCAGGGAAATCCACTGCCACTGTGGATGCTGCCGCTGCCGGTGTTGTTGCTCCTCAGATGGCTCCCCAGCCCGCGGCGCAAGGCACCGTTTTTGCTACAACGGTCACCCCCGCTCCCATCGTGCTCGCCAATTCCGCAACTAACACTGGAGATCTGGATGCGGATGGTGAAGACGATGAGATGCCGGATGTTCCCGCAACTTCCAGTGGTTAGGTCCTCGCGTCGAGGACCTGGAGGGCATATGTAACTCCCGCGCTATGCGCAACACAATTTTATTTATTTTTACTTCCCCATCATCATATTTTGTTCCCATCAGATTTCGTAGATAGTTGTATATAAGCTTTCGTTGTGTACAGCTTTGGTCAATCTACTCTTACGCCTATCAACCACTCGCTCCCCGCAAGTTTTCGTGTGTCGGAACTAGGTACTCCAACCTCTCCGCCACAATCTCGTTGCTGCAATGAGAGCAGCTGCCAGTGCAGTCAGGATTTTTACAACAAAAGCAGGGCTCTCGCTTGGAGAGCTTATGCAAATAAATGAGCAAGTTGCCTGCTAAATTGGCAATGAGCCCCTATACTCTAGGGTTACTCCTAGAGCATGTTGTGACTTGCTATAATTGAGTATGGTGCTCTATATGGTCATATACTTAATGTCACTTCCTGGGCTTTTTTGGTACTGGCTTTGCAATGGTCCCATCTACTGATCTTTCCCACAATTCCATCATCCTCCAATGCAACATTCTCTCTTTCAATGTCGCTAGAACATTTATCCAAACCTCTCACCTAATCCTAACCCTAACTAGGCCTAACCCTCATTATAACCCTAACCAAACCTAACCCTAAGAAGCTGAACCCTAGCAAATCAGGCACAACTAGACTTTATGTAGCCTTGGAAGGCAATTATGATGACATATAAGCTCTACCAACACTCATATATCCCTACCAAGCCTTAAAATGCTATACCAAAGCCTTCCAAATCTGGGTTGCCCATTTATTTGCAAAAGCTCCCAAACCATATATAGGTCCTGCTTTTGTATGCCCATAATTGTACCATTATTTACAACATTTAAATCTAAAAAAGGGCTCCATTTTTATTTTCTCATCAGCCTAGTGAGTATTTGGTCAAGTAGGGTGACCATCCATGGGCTTGTTGGATTGGTACAGCTACCATTTCCTCAACAATCTTGGGCCTTCCTTCCTACAGAATTTTGAGAGCAAGGACTACAAGCTCATACTGTAGAAAGCAAAGGGAGTGAATAACCGGAGGAGAAAAGCTCTCCAAACATGCAATGCTAATATAGTGACAGCCCGTGCACAGTCCACCCAATATGATCTAATGCACTCTGACACATACTGCTGGATGATGCTAATTCCACCAACATCCCATCCTCGTGGAGTAGACCAGACATCATTCTTAATGTAATGATGTGGGATCCCGAGGTGAATAAGGAAGATGTTGCAGTGGTGTTGGTGATGTCCTTGGAAAACAGTCTAGAACCCAACCCTAAGCTCACTATGACCTGGGCAATTGGGAGGGTTGAGTGTGACCAGACTTTCACCGTCAAAATATAGACACTACTGTGTGGGCTTGCATTCAACTTCAGGGTTTGCCTCTCAAGGACGGTATGCTTTTATCTGTGGGAATATTTAATGTTTCTGACATAGCTGAGTTGCATGGGACTCACCCCCAAGCTCTGACCAAGAAACATACCGAGCATACTGCAATGCTTGCCGTTGCTTGGCCCTGGCCAGGTCGACACTTTATTGCACAGATGGCAAGGTGTAGGGGAGTCTAGCAGAAGGAGAGGATGAAGATGCTTTCAGGTAGTCGTTCGAGAACTTTGATGCTGGCCAGGACACAACCCTCAAACTTCTGTCACATCAATGCAAAGAGGTCCTGTGGTTATACCACAATTTCATGCACAAATTGCTGTTTCTGTTGGTGGTAGGTTACTTATGTTGTTTGAATAGACTACTGACAGAAATCCATTTTCATTTTTTCCAAGCCCTATGTCATCTTGTGTATTCTTTTGCTTCTTTTAGAATGCAATGTCTAATGCTTCGCTAGATACAAGTCATTTTGTTTTAGCAATCCTCTGCACTGCTTTTGCCAATGCCAAAGCTAATACAAACAAGCCCGTCGAGTACAGAGTGCTCAGCGTCAATGATAAAGATGCTTTTGTCAACGAGTCCGCTCCCGACGCTGGAGCCGCTGTTTCCTCGGGAGGGAAGATTTTAGAGATGCTCTACTTCATGGACAACAAGGAGAAATTTGTCCAAGAAGGATACTTTCCACTCAGGGTACGGGAAATCATGTTTGTACACTGCAGACTTCTGCCAGATGCAGCCCTAGAGTAGGATGAATTGGTTGCTTAGCAAGTACAAGAGCTTGAAGAAGGTGAAGTTCCAGCGGAGCAAGAAGACTTGGCTTCCCAGAGGACAGCATTCTATGCAACAGGGGATATGAACTGCATGAATCTTCCTGCAGCCACCTGCACCCTTCTCTATTACCTCTCCAACGTCGGGCATTGGCAGAATCTTTCCAACGTCGGGCATTGGCAGGATCTTCCGAACATGCTCTGAACAAGCCGTTGGCCACTTGTTTGGAAGGGCGTCAACTTTGGAGAGTTCTACTTCCTGCCGTTCTGGACGCATACACCCAAGCAAGAGTGGGTGCTGCTTTTCATCCATGTTGGCATTGGCACACCTCCAACGGTTGTGCCAAGCTGCATGCACAAGCACTGTTTCTTGGCATGAGACCATTGACATACGAGGCAAACACACATGAGTACCGTGCCTATAAGCAGCAGCGAAATAAACTTCTTGGCTGGCTCCCGCGGGTTCTTAGCGTTGTTTGAGGGCTGTGTTCCTGCTCGCTTTGCTTGCATGATCAAGGAAGAAATTGTTGACTTGGTTTCTGAAGTGCGTGACAACAAAGAGCCACAGCGCTCAGAGAAACTTGTTGACCTAAATGCTGATTGGTCTCTCTGGAAGGAGCGACTCACGCAGAAGGAGCTGGATCTTGCCGTTGGTGCCTACGCTCTACACATTGGTGAGTGTGTTTGTTTGTAGCAGGAAAATGATCCGCTAATCCTTTTTACAGCTAACAGCAACAACAAATACTGGCTGTGGTTCTCTTGAGCGCGCTCTTGGGCTCAATCCGGTCTTAACACTGGGTAGTGGAATGTGAATTGTGAGTTGTGACTCCAGGAGCCCATGGTTAAGCTCAACATGGGCCAGACACTCCTCCTCATGCGCAATAAGGAGTGGAAGTCCCATCTTAGGCGAGACAGTCAAGCCATTGAGATTTTTACCAACTTCAACAAGGTTGCAGCACACTTCATCAGTGTAAAAGACAAAGTACATTTTATCTCCACATGCAATTTGTAGATATAGGACAGCTGTTTGTATATTCCATAGCTGGTGTACATACAAGGCGGTGCCAAAAGTTTCCGTCATGGCGGAATTGGGGGTCACCTGATTATCTTATGTGTTGGCCTATTATAGTGTGGAAGGGGGTTCATACTCCCGGACATTCACCTCTAATTACAAGGCAATTGAGTGTCATACCGCTGAGAACAAAGCTATTCTTCAGAGCTGGTCAAAACTGGGAGTTTTTCAAAACAACATAATATTATACAGCATATACCAGTGGTCTTTGCTTGGAAATAGGCATAAATGGAGCATAGAGACCCATGGATAGAATCACGAAGCTTTGAAAGGGCAGCACAATCTTTGAGCTTGTAGTGAGACATCTATTGATTGCTCATGAGCCTGAACCTGACAGCTGAGAAAAAGTTGCAAAAGGTCTATGATACTGGGCGGGGCACGATGCGATCAGTCCGATCAAAATGTGTGCGATATGATAGTGCTGGATGACATGTATTATGGCCTCCAGTTACAGACTAATATGTGCTGTTGTCACTGAGAACTCAGTGAAATATTCATGACGGAAACTTTTGGCACCACCTTGTAGTGTAGCAACGAGGCATTTGCACTCGGATGACAGGATTGAGTACTTGGGGTGTGATTTGGTTGGGTCCAGAACTTTCGGTTATCACCAAACACTAAGCTGCTTCTGACCATGACCATGTCAACCACATGCAGGCACAGAGACGGGCGCTGAGCGCTCTCTTTGACTTCTCTGGTGAAAAGCCTGCTCTGCTCAGCTCAAACAGAAGTACAAAGAACAGTCCAACAACACGTGTGACAAATAGCACAAGCGCTACAATCACCACGTGTAGATGGGCGCTCAGCGCTCTCTGAGTGTGGCACAACACGGAGATTTGTCAAGCACAAGCCAGTCCTCTGCCGACGCCAAAAATACGCAATCCGGGCTAAATCAATGTATCACAAGTGTCATTCTATCTGCACAAACAAAACTTTCTACTATGCACTACTAACTCACTCCGTGTATATAATATTCGCGTTGTCCAAGGCCTTGCGTGCAAGCTCCAAGACTTCATCGATTTTTTTTCCTCCCAGGGTTTTGAGTGAGGAGAACTCGTGATGGGTGCACCCACAATGGACACACGGGAAAGCCAAAACCAGCCAGCTATTAGCCGTGACTCAAAGGTGTCAAGAATCGTGCACTCTGTCAGATATTAAGCACGGGAAACAACTTAAACCCACCTCAAGTTCACCTCTGTGCTGGCAGCAGTCCATTTCGAGCTTCCACAGGTAGATCATGTCAATGCCTTGACAGGTGCATGCACGAGCGGCTACCCAATGCTCTAGGTTGTTAGTGCATCCATTCTTGACCGCAATCTTGCTGTTCGGCAGGAAGCAGAGGCCGATATAGGTCGAGCCGCACCATCGCCAGATGGGACCTCTGTTGGCCTGCATTTAGGAAACGGGACACGTCACAGTCTTGAGCGAGCCATCCGGCGCCAGGATCCCTGCCATGAGAGCGCGGAATGGGTGGTTGGGCTCGTCGGAGATGCTAAGTGTCCTCCGTGAGCTTAGTGGATTGGAGGACGATTCGATTGGAGGTATCCCAGAGCGCTAAGTGTCTCTTGGAGCAGTTGTTGTCAGCGGAGAGATGCTGAGCGTCCTCGGTAGGCCAGAGGTTGTACCTCCTGCACTCAGGGTAATGTATTAATCAAGGGTATTTAGCGTAGAGGCTATTGCAACAATTGAGGGTAACTCTGTTTTAGGCAATGTGAGGTACAAAACAGCTATAACTTGGTGGTTTTTGAAATTGAGGATATGGTCTAATAGGGAAAGTTGAAGATACAAACAAAATGAAGACAAAATTTAGCATGGGAAAAATGGAACAAAACAGTGATGGGAACTCGGATATTGGGGGATATACTTGGTTAGGGTTAGGTTGGTCAGGTCAGGATTAGGTTTGGTTAGGGTTAGGATTAGGTTAGAGTTAGGTTGGTTAGGGTTAGGTTAGGTTAGACATTCAGATTATGGTTGTAGGGACGTTGAGAAAAAAGTGTGATTGGGACTGATGGGGTCATGAACAGGCTTAACTGAGCATACCATTAGAAAACCAGACCTAGAAAACCCTCGGGGACATGCTGATATAAGTTCAAATAGCCTTCCAATAAGTACTAATAAACACTTGATCCCATTCTCTTGCATAGGGGCTCTTCCCTAAATGAGCAGCCAGTGACACATGGTAATTACCCTCAATAGTTGCAATAGCCTTTACGCTAACTACCCTTGATTAATGCATTAATCCTGAGTGCTGCTGCTTCCTCTCCATCTATTCCTCCTTGTGAGATAATTCAGACAGCTGCTGAATGCCAGTGGGGGCCGTATTTGACGAAAGAATCTATGGATGTACGTCCGTTAGTTCTTGCGTTGCCCCAGACAATGTACCGTGGACAAGTTGTTAACACCGACGGACAGCAAACTCACCAGTTCACCACTCTGAATGCCACCCGCCACCCAATCCTTTATGACAAGGAGGGAGGACGACCAAATACCATCTTGGGGCACGCGTACACCACCTTTGTCGAGACGCCCTCTGGTGTCACTGCACACTGGCCGCTCAAGGTACCATATCCCACTGACAACCGAATCAACGCAAGTCTTGAGGAAATGCAGACCGTTGATCCAGTCCATGAAGTTCTCCCTGAACCGACTCCCATTCCACCTGGGAACCCCCTTGAGAAGTTGGCGGCGGCCATCGCGAGCCCGACATCAACCTTCTGGTCAAGCTTCTGGTCCCTAAAAACACCCAACAAAAGCTTCTCGTGCAATGTGAGCCCGCTATCTTGGCACAATGAAGCGCTGGACAAGGCACAACAGTGTTTTGACAAAGAGCTTGATGGCAAGTGGGAGTTAGATTCAGTATGCCCTGTCTGCTGGGACTCTGGACATTCAACCAGTTTCTGATGCCACCACCACCACTAGAGCTTCTGCCTGCCTCTCGTCTGTGATGGCCATGGTCACTTTGTCCTCCACCTCCATCATCACATTCTCCTTGGTGTCGTTGTCTTTGTCCCTGGTCTCAGACTCTTCTCAGGCAGCTCGCAAGCCTTATGAACAGCACGATGGCGGCTAGAAAGCTTTGCCTCAGCACACACGCCATCAAGGAGCATGTCTACCACTCAGGCCACTTGAAGGGCCGGAAGTACAGCCTTGCCAAGGAGGGGATCGAGCAGGACAACAAGAAGCAGGTGCACCTCCATTTTGGTGAGTACTACAGTGTTGCACAATTGTACAATCCTGACGCATACTTGCAGGTTAATCGACCTGACACGTACTTGCAGGATATCGACTTTGATCCAGCCTCTTTGTTTTCCATCCTGTTACTCCATTCATGCAGTTGTGTAGTATCTCAAAGTTAATGTCTGTGTTTGTACCAATAAAGATGTGTCTAGAAGCTATCTTCCAGCATTGAGTATAGCAGAGTACATGACCAGCAAATGCACTCAGAGCATTTGAAAATAATATTGGCCACTACCATGGGGTGATTTCAATTCACCAAGGCACTTGGTCAGAACCTATTTGGGAAGGAGCCTCTGTAATTCTCGGGTAATTAATTATAATTAGTATATAATACTTGAGAGAAATTTAGAAGTGGGTCTAGGGGTTTTCGAGGTCTGGCTTTCCATTAGTGAGCTTATCTAAGCTTGCTCATAGCCCTATCAAACCATATCACAGATTTCTTTCTCTATGTACCTAGAACCCTAACCCTAACCCAATCCTGACCTAACCTAATCTAATCCTGAACTAACCAAGGCCTAACCAGCTTTATAAGATATTATAAAGTCTTATCAGGCTATCAGATGCTATCAGTCTTGATAAGATTCCATCAGTCAATATATGACATTATTGACGAACCTTTCATTAGTGTCCATAGAAGAATTCAGTGATTTGTTGTCCTGATTTGTAAAAGCTGTGTTCAATTGAGTCTGTTTGCTATCCACCATGTTGAAGCCAGCCATCCCATTTTGAGGTGGCAGTGTGCTTTGCAATCTTGCATGCAATTCAGTTCTTATGCTGTCGACCGTGTTGAGTCTAGCCATCTCAATTAGGAGTGGCTGTGCTTTAGCTTCCCACAATCCTCAGGACCAGGAACATTGAATGTAATTCAATAAGTTTATATATTCATTTTGCAGAATCTTTTCGGGCGTCTGTGCCCGCTATTATGCAGTTTGTACCTCATTGCATACATCTTGAATGAAAATGATGTTCTGGAGATTTATATATTATTTTCAAGATTTGGTTGTCTGCGCCCGCCTATATGTAGTAACAGATTCTTGCTTCTGGAATGCAAGGATGGGTTGAATAAATCCAAGGTTCGTCATATTGCCGCTTACGGCTTTTTCCCAAGTGATATCTACTTATCATACCTTGACGTACCATATAAGGCAATACTAGGCCCTTTCCATATCTGGTCTGCTTAGTAAATTGAAATTGCTCAACAGTAGTAGCCCTTGACATTTTAAATGTGGTGGGTGTTAGAGGTGATCTTAGAGGTCTTTGATGATGGCAAGGACTGCCTCAGGAATATGTGCATAAGGTGTGGCAGTATCATTGTCCTGTTTGCACTCAGCTCAGTGAATGTAGTGTATAAACTGGATGCACCACGACAAAAAGCAAGTTGAGATGGTCGACCACATCCACCAGCGGAATCTTAGCCGGCTTGCGCTTCTTTCTCTCACAATTTGCTGGTGGGATGGGCTCATCCAGGGCTGGAGAAACACTCTCCTCATTGGATCAATCCAAGTCCATGAGCTCTCTGCTTCACGCAAGTCGACACTCATTTTGGATCACATAGATTCTAGACTATCCATAGATGAGTCTGAATGCGATCCTGGGTGGGATAGCTTGTGCAACTTATTGGAGGTATAGTCGTCGTTGTCGCTCAATTGTGCTAGCGTACCTAAATCACCGAGAAGCTTGTTTAAGCAAGTCTAATATTCCTCTAGCGGGACAATGTCCAACATTTTGTCAGCGTCGGATGTTTGCTTTGCCAGTAGGAGCTAAAAAAGCTGTTGATTAAAAGCAGAGGAGCAAGAAGCCACACATACGTAGGGAACTTGCAAGCTATGTAGTTCTGTCTTGTACAGTATGATTTGGGTGCGAGAATATCAATGAAAAATGAAGGTGCTGTGCGGCGGCATACCAAAATTAATTGCGACAGCATGCCTCATCTATTAATGACAGGCTGCTCAGAGACCACAAAGAATATGTTGTGCGCAGAAGTTGCCATACCAGGAAGGAATCCTGGAGAAATCCTAATAATCTTGATACTATTACTCATAATTTGGGGGGAAGCCGCAAGCGGTCATACAACAAACCCTCCATAAGCGTTGGTCAATAGGGTTTTCACTCTGTGTTGTTTTTGCTTTTTTTTTTCATATCTGTTGTTCAAGGCTTTTTTCTTGGCAAAAATATGGTTTTCATTTTTTGTTTTTTTTTGGTGTTTTTCCGGTTGACCACAGCCAAAGAGAACATCTGAGAATACACAGGCCTACGCAAATTGGGAGGGACAGACTCAACACATTTCAGATAAACATTTGGGATGCTGAAATGCCCAATCCCTGCACTGGTCCAGGAATTTTGTGGATCTTTTTACAGCCAATAAGGGGCATAAAGCAAATAATCTTTTTGTCACAAAAAGCCCATCACCCTTTCTGGATACTTTTGGCTGGCAAAAATCATTCAAAAAATCATGGATCATTTCCAGCCAAAAAGGTGCCTAGTGTCGGCCTTTGGTGACATTTATCCTGAATGTGATTGATGGACTTTTCCCTAGTTTGCCATTGAGCCGGGGCAAAAGAATTTAGTATTTCTATGATCTATGATATTTCCACAACAGTGTTTCCTAAAAAGGGTCTGATTTTTGGCAAGAGATAGTTTGTTCATTTTTGGAGGAATTATTCCCCAGTAAAACACCAAAAAAATTGTTAGACAAAAAAAATCTTGATTTTAGTCCCCATTATCTGCCACCAAAAAAAATTAGAAGAAATCCTCCCTTTATCTTTCTGAACCGGCACAGTAATTAATGTCCAAGACCCAATTGCATGCCCAATCTCTGAAAGAAAATAATAAATAAATAAATAAAAAAGTGATGGCAAGCAAAGAAGGAGGTTTTTACTTGCCAAAGACCCGCAATGGTAGGTTGAGACCCAATCAGCTGACTGCTTTGCACATAATACTCCTAAACTTGTGATTGACTAATGACCTAGGAACAGTGGTACAAACTTACTCTGTTTTTCTATGCTATTTTCATTTAATGAAGCAGCGGAGATCGTTCCAGTACTTTGCGGTTTCACCCAACATTCCAGTTTCTTTGTGTTCTCCTTCTTATCCAATGCATGGATGCTTATGAAAATTCACAATTGGGCTCAAATACATGAAATAAACAATTTGTTGTTAGGATTTTTTTTATTTATTTTCAATGTTGAATGAATACTGCTTTTTGTACTGTAACTAATATCACAGCACAATGTAACAATGGAATCTGCTCATTTTACTTTTCATGAGCTCGGGAGAATTCTTAGATTGACACAAAAGAGCCCTTTCAGGCTTTGCTCAATATTTGAGCAAGTACTCATTTTGTCACAAAACCCTAACAACAATCTCTTACCCAGATACTGGTGCAGGGAATCTCGGTCCGAGTTTCTCGGTCTTCCAAATGTCTAGATCACACCTTTGCAGGGTTTGAGCCGCCTGGACAAATTCACCGTCACCCCAGGTATCAGATGCTAGGGACATTGATTGGCAGCTTGACCACAAATAATATTTAGAATAAAGCAGAGATACATTAATAAAGGTGTGGCCATACCACCGTTCGAACCGGCAATTGGCTGATCACGCCAGGACGAACACTCATTTATGATTTGGCAGAAGCATAGCTCTATTTCAAATCGGGAGGGATGGAACCAACACAGCCGAGACAGAAGGGTTGCACAGCATTGATATATAGGAAGGCTGAATACAAAATTTCTCTAATACAGACAAACCTAAAGGTTCGTCGATTATCACCAAAAGTAAGAACCTATTGCTTTATTTCCAGCTCAACTTTGATCCAATCATGATCTGATCTTGAGGACTGATGGAATCAAGGCTCACTCCGGTATAGCATAATTTCAAGCAATTTGAACAAGGAGTGACTAACCTAGAGCAGGTTATTTCTTCAAACCTCAGCGGTGAACAAGAACTTTTACAACCGGGCATGCAGTTACACAAATGCTTCTAAATCCATCGAAAATTGAATTTCTCCGCAATCAGAGGGTCCTTTGGTGTGAAACTTCCACAGACTGTTCTCAGGACTGCGGGGGGTACTGTTCGCATCAATTTTATGTTTCCATATTGGGTAATTATCAGGCTTGACCTGATTTGAGCAATTCTGTGTGTTGCCCGCAAAAGTCATCTCTTTCATAGTGATTGATAGACTGATTTACATCAAACTGTATGTTCTCAATGATTATTGGAGTAGAAATTCTGGATTCAATTTCTAGAATGATTGGATAAAGGCTGCCCTGCCAATAAGCCAATAGGTCCTTACTTTTGGTGATGATGAGTATATATATATGGAAGCCTTCTTCATGGTTCACTCAACATTTTCTGCATGGCACAACCAGGGAAAAAATGGGAATCAAAAGCCAAAAGAAATGGTATGAATAGAATTTCTTTCACTACATTTTACACATGTGAAAACACGCTTAATCATAGCATTTTCCCATGATTTTTCACAGCAGAAAGTAATGAGTAAATTGTGGTTAAAGAGGATACTTTTCACACATGTTCTGCTGTGGATAGGTAAATCCTGAGGAAATAACTTGCTTTCCATTGCTTTTCCATACATTTCCATTGCAGGAAAAGCATGCTTGCTGTGGAAGGGCCAGATGAACCCTATGTAGATATTATACCTACCTGTGTTTACAGTTCTGTAGCCACATTTGATGCGGGTCTTTATACCTTGCATTGATCATGATTATATTACACTTTCTTAATCTGAGCCCCCATTGTGTCTGTGCCCAGTGTTGAGCTTAGTCCACCTGGGCCACATTGCTAGTGTTCAGGCTCTACCCAAGCTGTGTTATCAAGCATTTTTCCTGCTTCATGCCTACCCGCGACCACACCCCTGAGTACTGCTATTTGTGCTCCTCTGCTGGACGACACTCCAACCTATTCTGATGAAGTCACCATCCTTGCTTGGATGGGTCGGCACCTCGTTATTGCCTCCAGTAAGTGGCGCTCTGGCCTTGCCGGTGGTGGAGAAGAATTCATTGACTGCTTTGTCTATGCCAGACGCAGCTAGCAAAAAAATGTTGAGCAACTGCTGCGCTGTTGTTTCCGAAAGTTGAGACTAAGTGAATAAATTGTGGTTGTGATCTTTTGGTGTAATTTGTTTGTCAACAAGACAGAAAGGCAACGTAAAATTGAACTGAGAAATAATCAGAACAAAAGCTCGGAAGTGCATCACAAGGATCACACTCAAAAGAACTGAAGTTTAACAGCACATCCACTTTGGAGCTAAATGAGTCGGGTGCATTTAAAATTAACCAGAATGACTCAAAACGACTCAAAATGATTCCAAACAACTCGGAGGGCTCTACACAACTCAGTATGACTAGAAATGATGCATGTTGACTCAAAAAGAGTTATAAAGGCTCCGCAGCTGCGATGAAAATAGATTGGGAAAACAGTGTATAAGAACTTGTACAGTTGCCTGGAGGACAGTGGAAATATAGTTAACAACTACTTCCTATCTTCCCTCCATGAGAACCCTTTGCATTAGTCAGTTATTGTACCCGAGTTCCTCTGAGCTAGTAATACAAATCAGCAAAAACCCCAGCAAATTTACGAGCAGTTATTGAGTTCCTGACCGGACTAGTGAACTTTTTAATTGCTACCCTAGTTCTCAGATTATTATTTGAGTACTTTTTCCTTAGACAACTCCAACCAACCAGCAGATTTTCCCTCTGTTGCAAGAGAGCGTCGGACTAGGTCACTTCTGCAAGAAGCAGTACACTTAGCCGTTCTTTTCTGCCAGAACCCCCAACAAACCCCAACAACCCCAACAACACCCAACTCGTCCTTTTTGGACAAAACCACTCTTCACCTACAATCCCAAACTGTACTCGAGTATGTGGAGTTCACAAACAAAGTCGCTTCCTGAACTCTTTGTTGGAAATTATTTTTCCAGTCAACAGCGCATGACCAAAGGTTAGTCTTGTCCTTGCTAATTTGCCAATGACCTATGACACTCCTGTCACCTTGCAGAAAAGAGATATTTCTTTCAACACATCCAGGCCGATATCGCCTCCAAATGTGTGCAACTTACTGTACTATTTTATTCAATTCGTAGGTCACATGTCACAGTCAGAATTTCCTCCAAAGTTTTGGCAGGTGTCACGGGCCGTTTGGAAGGTATACAAAAGCTTATGGACAAACATTTTCGCTGTCAGCAGCCCCGCGGGGCAGCCTAGGCTCTTCAAGAGGTGTTTCGGCCATTGCTCACATCTTTCCGCCATTCTAAATGCACTTGTTGTGGTTCACCACGGAGGTGAAGCTATTTGCGGTAGCCAAATCATGTGGGAAAGTGCAGAGGCTTGGTGAAGCTCAATAATGTTTCCTATTCCTCTGCTAATTAAATAAATATGCACAATGTTATACCGCAGCATTGTGCGAGGTGATATCAGGGAGCTTGAGGAGTACTTTTCAAAATTTTATCGGCCTATCACGACGCTAAACCGCGGTCTACAAACTGGGAAATTTGTGGCCAATGTCACGGCCGCAAATCTCATTCAAATTGAATGTAATACTACAGTACCGTTCTGGAGGATGTTGAACGCATCATCAACCTTGTTAACCCTTGCTAGGGCAGAGCTTATCTGGGCCTTTGTTGTTCCTGGAAATAGCTCCTGATATGTGTTGAGGTTCAGTTGGTCAATGTGCTTGGTGTGTTGTCCACCAAGTCTCTGACCGCCTTCATCTGCAAAACAGATAATCAGACAAGCTCTAAGGACATGAGGACTGGACACACGACTAGATTCAAAAACACATACTTGTCATTGTCATAAGTGACCATCCTTTGCGGTTGCATTCTCTCAAATATGATCCAATCAAACCAATTTTCCCAAAGTTCAAAGATGTCAATAATGCAGGTAGATGCTCTAAGTTTCAGTGAATAGGTGCAAATTTGGAGAAACTGGAGCACCCTCTTTCGTGCAAGTCCATGTAAAACTGGTCAAATTCTGAGGCAATTTGGGGGAGCTGCCCAGAGCCAATTTTACAGTGTATGATGCTTTGTGGACTTGTTTGGCTTCTCAGCTACACGGAATTTGAACGACAGAACTCTACGGGCTTTAGCAACGTAGGGTAAAAATCCCACAGTACTAATGTGATCATGTTTGGCGTTATAATCAGTTTTAGCTGTTTTGACAAGTTGGGCTACTGTGGGTCCAAATATGCAGATATATCTATAAGACTGCACTACACAATGCAAAGGTACCCCTCCTTGCTGCCTCTATATTTATATGCAATAGGATGTATGTACAGGCACAAAAGCATGGGAAGGATGATCACTTATGATGATGATGAGTACGGCTCCTTGTCACCACATGCATTATTTTTTACTGCACCATTTGCTATTGCAGCTTATGAAATGCTTAGTTAGCCTGGTCTTATGCAATCAAACTTACAATCAGATCCTCTATAGTGTTGGGTTGCTTGCCAGGCAAGCCAGTTGGGCACATGCCGGTGAGCAAACAAGACAGTGCTCTATTACGCTTGCATCACTCCCTTCACGGGACTAAAGTTACACAAGTTATCTGAGCTAACCTATACTTATTCGTGACCCTCTGCCCAAATTCATTGTTAATGCAAATGGACAATACCAAGGCCACCTTCTCCATCCTGGCGCAAAGCAGTCTATTGTATTTTATCTGCAATATTGATTACTGCAGATATCCCATAAACATGCTAGTCCACAACAAACACTTACACTTCGCCTGCAAACAGAAAGATCTGATTGCTGTTGCAAGGAGTGTTGTCCACCGGAACAAGTAAATGCATTTCATCATTGTTGTTGGTCAGGCAGAAACACTTGTAGAAGGAGCCGCCCAATGTGTCAAGAATCTGCTTCACTGGAGGTCCAGTACAGCAGATGGTGGCGGTCAGGCATGGGGATAGCTGCCTCCAGAATGCTGTTGAAAAACTTGTCTGGGTTGGTAGAGTGTATAGGAATATTATTGATATTGAAGAATTCTGTGCTGCTGAATCTAGGGCCCAGATGTGTCAAAAGATGACCAAGCCAAGGCCGTGGACAAGAGCAGGAATGTTTTCTTCAGAAATGTGTTGAGTGAGGCTTGTTGCTCACTAAACAGCCCGGATATTGGAAATGCAACCCACACCGGTTAGTGTTGTGATGGTCACATGTGATGTCACATGCACTGTCACACAATACTACTCTAGCTGTATTTTCTAAACAAAATTGAGCAGAACGATGATTAATTTGATGGTTTTTGCATTATTATTGCGGGAGCTACTGTACCGTTTTATAAGGGTACAATGGTAACAGGTAACAATTGGCCGTTATGTTGTCTATCATCCGTTACAGTAATGGTAACAATGGAGGTGTTGTGAGGGCGGAGGGTGTTACATTCAAAAATCAGACAAAAATTACAAAAAGAATTCTTCAAAAAATTCTGCAACAAGAGACTACTTGCTCGACTCCTCCAGCTCAGAAAATTGGTCAAACCCCAGCTTGTTCAACGACCGTCCCTCCGGATCATATGCCCAAATGTTCTCCTCAATGGTGTCAGGAATTAAGTTCCCTCCCTCCCCGGTGCCCGCAGCATGATTTCCGAACTGTCAACTCCCCACTGGAGAGTCCTGGTGCAATTGTAATGCCCAGGGTCTCTCGCACAACGTCATGGAGCGATATCGCAGAATTATCGCAGTCGGGAGCACACTTTGTGTGCGCGCATACAGCAGCGTCATATAATTTAGGCTTTGTCATGCGTAACATCCAGGCCATCATAAGGGTCAGCGGTGTTACCAATTGATAAGTGTTATACCCTTACAAAATGGTACAGTAGGCCTGTTTTATTTTGGATATATTTTTTGGGCCTCCGCCGTGTTTGCTGCCGTGTTTGCTGCTTTGGTTCACACTGGCAACTCCATTCCACAGCGGGGGGATGCCAATCCCACCAAATACAGACCCTATGGGGAGAGCATACTGTAGTGGTAAACTCAATTCGTCAGTCACGCATCACAAGGCCGCGCAGCGATGAAATTTTTTTTGTCAGTCATGCTGAAGTGGACCGAAATGGCCTCCCAAAAAGGCAATTTTGCGAAATTTCCCGCACCAATGGCGCGGAATTGCCTTATTTGGGGCGGACAACGAAATCTAAATTTCGTCATCGATATCACACACCTTGGGGCCTGACGAATTGAGTTAAACACTACAGTAGCAATTGCTTAAATCATAATGTATGCTGGGATTTCTGTTGATTTGTGAATGGAGTTCACGGGCATCGGCGGGCGGAAAACGGGATTCGGCAGTCAGCGGGTCCTGGATGACATGGCAGAGGGATTTAGGTGCGGCGCGGAGAAGCCCCGCTGAGCTCAGCTACTCAATGTCGGAAATTTCTTTTGGCCTTATAAGGACCCGGCCTTATAAGGCCTTATAAGACGTATTATAAGGCAAAATAAGGGATGATAATATAGGGTGCCTTATCATGTTTGAGCGGAATATGTAATAACATTTTATTTAAGGCCTTATAACGGGGAAGAACTCTTATAACAGCGTTATAAGGACTGATCAGCCAAAAACGGAATTTCCGACATTCAGGTCACTCAGTAAACATCCCTTCAGGATCTCTTGCACAACGGAGCCATTGTATTGTAGTTAGTGTTGAGCTTCTGGGTGGACGCGTTGTTGGATAGTCTCGAGAGAAGATTTGGTTATTGCAAAACTGTGATCAAGAGTGTCTTGTTCAAAAATCTGAGTCAGTTTGCTCCTCAGCCTGCTTGAGGAGTACATAATAAACCCGGAGGCACAAGGTCGTTGGCAGTAACCAGTGGTTGTTGGTGGCCAGAGGCGGCCAGAAGAGGACAAAGGCATGCAGTGGTGACTTCCCGTGACCAATGGCTGCGCGCGGTGATCTGCGGACACCTGTGGTCCTCTGATCCGGCTGATTGTAAAGGCACTCCGCCGACTGGACACTGCCCCATTGTAATGGCTAGACTCTTTTTGGCCAGCGGAAACAAAGACAATAAAATTGATGGATTTATGGCTATTGAATTCCTAATTCAGGCAGCAAGTAGCTAGCCATGTACTCCAAAAAGCAAGACACATTCCTATTACCATAAATATAAATTGATGGTTTGATCTCACATCAAAGGTGTTTGCTGTAAAATGCAGGTCTTCTCCTTGCTGTTATTTTGAGCTCAAGCATGGCTACGGCACAAAATTCCATTCAAATTGATGCCTATAGTATACCTGACGACCGTTGAAGACCACCGGTCGCCGATGGCCGCCACCAACCTCCGCCGCCCACCACCGGTCAATAGGCAGCTGCTGGTGGAGTTGCCCCGGCCACTGGCGGCCAGTGTCCATCGGCAACTTTGTGCCATGAGGAGGTATTAGACAGTTTGCGCAGAGCCACCGGGAGCCACCAGGTGATGTTTGTGCATTGCGCTGCCTGGTGGCTTACATCCGGACGGTGGCTCCTGGTGGCAGCTAACATAATGTGCAGGATACAAACCCTGCAGCCTTAGGAAGTTCAAAATGTAATTTTGGGCACAATACGGGGTGGTAGAGACTGTCCTGTGAATAAACATTCTGGTGGCTGTTGAAAATTTACACACGGGCCAGAAATTGGGATTGTATGTGAATCACAGCCGCCCTGCAGCAGGTGTAAGCCCATAATTGACTGTCTAACACCATGAACAGAACTGGAAGATTCAGAACTTTGAGCCACCGGAGCCACCGGGGCGCAATGCATAAACGCCACCTGGTGGCTCCCGGTGGCTCCTCGCAAACTGTCTATTACTGGCTTGAAGACGACATCCTGTTCAAACTCCGAGGTCATCTTTCGACTAGGCTGTGTTTTACTTCGTTTCACATTGTGTGGTGCAGACGTATATTTTTTGATTTCATTTTCTTGTATCCTTCTCTCTGGTTTCCGTTAACCCAACTCGACCAAAGCAAGGTCTGAGATCTGAAGCTCTACTCGCAAACCCCTAGTATGGCTTTTTACAACGTGAACTCAACTACACACAACCGTCTGAAAGAAGTTAGAACAGAATCAGGCCTACCAAACTCGATCACTCACTTGGAACAGCTTGTCCTGCAGCATTAACACGGGCTTTGAGGGTGCTGGCGCCACAAAGCAATCCACGGATGAACGACTGCGCGACAACAAGAGCCCCGCTGTAGTAAAACTTGCTGTTAGCAGACTCAACCCCTCGAAAGAAAGCACGAACGCAGGCGCAGTGTGGGTGTGATCTATCGGGAAGAACGGCACTACCGCAGATTGACCGAGTCGGTTGTACGCATTCGCGATATAGGCGTAGTGATCCACGTAGGTTGTCGACGTATTGCCTGCCACCTGGTCGCGGTTTCAGCCTGTTGGACGGGTAAAATAACTTTCATCGCGCCTCCTTCGCGTATCCCACAAAGCGCGCGCCGGGACCAATGACTCCGTTGACCCAGTCGTTCGTCGGAGTTTGCGAAGACACGATAACATTCACGCCCTTTGCCTTGAGACTGTTGACGGCGTTGGTCACTATCCTCTTTGTTAGCTAGATCAGAGGCAATGAACATGAAACGCGCTATAAAAGTTGAACGTGTGGATTGTAATCTGGGTGCCGCTATATTTCGAGTTAGAAGGTCAGAATAGATGCATCTGAAGCGGATCGACTACTTTGCGGCTGTTACGACTGCCGTGGTGGTCAAAGAGTCGCCGAAGGCATCCTGGCGCCCGTTGTCCACCGAGCCGCCTGAATTCGGTTTAGATCCTAGTATTGTTGAATCGGAGATCCAAACGTACTCAGACCGTCTGAAAATAATGAGCACAAAAAGCCGCAGTCAAAGGCAGAGCCAACCATTGTGCCCGAACTCGATAACAGCAAAATCACCGCTGCGAGCCGTATTGATCAGAGTCGTGAATCGGCCCTCATCGGTGTAGCTCCGAGCAGAGCGGCCCGCAATTGCCATATTGACCGCTGGGATCGTCAAGTACTGGATAACAGTTAACGAGCATCCTTGCAAATAAACAACACGTTGGCACGGACCTGGCCCACGTATTGCGCCCAGCCATCCGTGCCCGAGCCTCCGCCACCGCGAGCCATGGTGCTATCACCAGCGAAATAGACTGTCTGGCCGAAGGAACCAGCAGCGAAGAGCAGCGGGAGAGCAAGATTCAAGAACATCGCGACACGAGGGTCATGCTCAGTCTCCCATAATTTTATATCCACGACGACGGCCCGCGTGAAGTGGCCGGTTTGCGGGGTTTATCCGACTCGAGCCCGGAACCACTTGCCACGCGCCGAACCGTGAGAGATCAGCTGATCATGTAAGAGATTGGTTCAAAACTAGATAAATAGCCGCCGTCTACAGCTACACTTCGGTTACAAGCAACCATCTGTAGCGAGTCAGTAGCAAATAGAATTTCGCTCGGTACCTACTCGGAGCAGCTTGGCCGGCCGCGTTTACATGCGACTTCAATGTACTCGTGCTACAGAGCAATCCTCTCACAAACGCCTGCGCTACGTTCGTGGCACCGGCAGGAAGAGTGTGCAGGTGGTCCGCCGTCGTGTAGTAATTGGCGCTCACTAGCCGGATATTCAGCGGAAACGATGCGAGGCCAGGAAACTCACCGAAGGATTTTCCAAGCTTGTTGTAGTTCTGGGCGACATAGGAAAAGTGGTCCACGTAGACGATGCTCGTGTCGACAGAAACGGTGTGGGCGTATGTGACGAACCTGCCTCCTGCGGCAATGACTGGCGTGGTAGCATTCGTCCAGATATTATCGGGGGTCAGAGACGCTGGACACAGTCAGTAATAATAAACCAGCAGGTTTAAACACACCGATAATGGGGATTGCGCCCTTAGCTTTAATAGCATTCACGGCGTTTTCGATGTAGAAATGGAACGAATGGATGAGAATTTGCGTGCCGCTGAAGGCGTGAGGAAGGGAATCGGTGCATCGTTAACACAACAAACTTGGCTGCAGTGACCGTTGAAGTAATGTTGTATCCATCACCAACTGCGTCCTGCTTGCCATTGTCGGGATTTGCTGCAGCGTCATTATGACCAAACTGTACTTGGTTCAGACGCGTTAAGTACTCGCGACAACAACTACATCACCTCGATGATCACAAAATCTCCAGGGCGAACCAGGTTCACGATGGTGTTGAAGCGTCCTTGATCACTGTAGGAACGCGCGCTGCAATAAAAATACTGGTATGGGCGACGCGTGCATTAGGGTACTAACCGTTGTCCTCACCTAGTTCCAGCCACACCGTCGTTTACAACCGGTATGTTGACAAAAGAGGCGAAAGGCACACCCCAACCTACTCGAGGTCGACTCGCATATCTTTCTGCGAGACATGGGCATACCCTGAGTGCCCGAGCCTCCTCCTCCGACTGCCATTGTACCTGGAGAACGTGAATAACACGTCGAGACGAACGGTGTCGCGTACTGTCGCCAGCCAGGTAGATCGTCTGCGCCGCTACCTTGAGTGCGACAAATAAGCATACGAAAACCTTCATTGCAGGCGCTGTACGGAGAATCCGGCGTAAAGCAAGCTTAGAACAGCCTTTAAACTGTACACCGGGCCGTGAGGCAGTCAGATGAATGGGGGAGCGTGCTCGAAGGCAGTTCGTGACGAAGCGTTTTATCCGAGAAAGACACGCGAAGCATTTGTGGCCGCCGTTAAATAGGAAGAAACGCGCGTGATACATCCCACAGACTCCACAAAGCCATCCTCCTTATGCGGCCAAGCATCCATCTGCGATATATTAAACGGCCGTTTTTTGTTAGGAAGGGGTGTCGTACTGGGTACAGATTGACCAGCCGAGTTAACGTGCGACTTAAGCGCGCTGTTTCCACAAAGCAGGCCTCTCACGAAGGCTTGGGCAACGGCGGTAGCCCCAGCAGGGAGCGTGTGGAGATGATCAGCGGTCGAGTAGAAGTTGCTGCTGACTGTGTAGTATGAGCGAGGGGACGCAAGGCTTCGAAAAAATGCTTGCCAAAAGCCATGCCCAATGCGTTGTATGCTTGGGCGGTATACGCGTAGTGGTTAACATAGGTGATGTTGGTGTCGACGGAAACCGACTTCGCGTATTGCACAAAACGGCCTCCATCGGGACCGATAATCGGAGGGTTCGTAGTCGACCAGAGATTGTCGGGAGTAAGGGATGCTGAAGAGTGTTTGAGGAGATATCGACCGGGTGGCTTGCTCACAAATGATAGGTACAGCGCCTTTGGCTTTGAGTGCATTCACAGCGTTTTCGACATACCTGATGAAATTCAGTGCGGTTCTAACGAGCAAAGGCCTACCAAGCGAAGCTGTGAATGAGTATCTGGTGTCCGCTATTACAAAGGATGAATTGCGATTCACAGAAACAAAGAGACATTACGCGGCGTCGGTCACCACAGCGGTGATATTGTAGCCATCCCTGCAAGATTGAGAAGCCGATGCGCTTCTGGAACTGGATAGCTAACCCGACGGCATCTTGCTTTCCATTATCTGGCGAAGCATGGACGTCTACGGACAGTGAGCCAAACTTGTGGGTGAGGAGGAGGTCCGCCTGCCGTTGTGGCCAAACTAGAACGCTGTTTGAGGTTGGGTAGAACATTGCACTGGCCAACGGGTACCTCGATCATCACAAAGTCGCCTGCGCGCACCGAGTTGACAATTGTCGTAAAGCGCCCTGGTTCGTGTGTCTATAAAGCAGTTAATGCAAGAGCATGAACCTACCTTGGTCGCTGTAGGAACGAGCACTTGAACGGCGCATAAGTATTTTCGCAGCTTGCGAATTCAAGATGAACCTTGTTCCACCGACTGCGTTGTTCTTTACTGGAATATTGAAGAATGACGCGACGGGGACACCCCATCCTTGAGTGCCAGAGTTTCCACCACCGCCTCCCAGTGCCATGGTGCCTGTCCAATATTAAGAGGAGAACATGGAGGAATATCGCCACATACTGTCACCCGCCAGCCAGATCGTCTGAGCTGCAGCCGCAAGGGCGAGAGAAAGAGTGAGCAGGACCTTCATCGTTGGGGGGCTCCGTGGTGTTTGTGGCCGGTATATAAGGCAGGCATTTCGTTCCGATTCGCTGAGGTTAGTCGGAGAAAGGTCAAGAAGACTGCATCAAGGCTTGACTGCCTCCGTCGATGTCGCGCCGGCCCTCGACGCTCTCCATCCGCCCTATTCCAAATGGCTCCGTCAATGTTCTGCAGTCTCCCGCGGATCCACTCCGCGCGTCTGTAACCAAAATTCCATCCGCACTCGAACCATCTATCGAACTCGACCCCGACGTCTTATTCTCCAAGCACACCATCGCCGAGGTCAAGTTCGCCAAGGAAAAGCTACGGTGCGTATTTACAAACCCTTTCCATGTCTTGCTAACGGACACTAGAGCGGATGCAGACGCGAAACAGGAAGAACTACGGCTTATGGTCGGGTACGTGTTCGCCCAATAACTTGCTCAGGTTGCTAATGGCAGTGAAGAGAACGCTACCGCGATCTTCTGCAGGCCTCCACATCTATTGTCTCCATTTCACGCTCTTCCGGACGCGTCATTAGTGCCCTGCGAGAAGCAAAGGACGCTATTCTGTCGCAGGATGCAACGCCAATCCCGCAACGAGCTTCGACCTATGGTGGCGGAGGTACGCTCTTGTTTCGCTTTGGTTCTACGTCTCAGTCGCTCAAGACGCACATCTCCACGCGCTCCAAATCCTCGCGGCCCACATAAAGTTACTTCTGGATGCGCCGGAGTATCTGTGGCGCTTAATCGAGCGCCAGAAGTACTTCACTGCGGCCTGGCTATATCTCTTGGCTGGTGTTGTGCAACGAGCGCTGGTTAGGGATAATGACCAAGAGGAATCATGGAGGATGGAAGGAATCGACGTTATGGTGTGTCGAACGCGCCTTCTGCTTCTGTTCTAACTTCAGATGTAGGAGCAGTTCCCACTTGTCCAACGGCAATGGGACGCGGTGGGCCAATTCCGCACCCAAATAGCACACAAAGCTACAACTTCCTTGCGAGAATCCGCCACAACATCCGCCGTACGCCGCAGTTTGTCTCGTTTCATCCAACTGACGAAACTCAGGACGTCTGCGGCGCCCTACTCACACTCTACCTCCTCGACTCACTTCCTTTAATAGGAACGTTCTCCAGGTTTCTAGACGAACGATCCAAAACCATGACATCGCTGCTCTTGCGATCTTCAGACACGACCTCCATCTCACCGCTTTCTCCATCTCCCTCTCGTCAAACGAACGGCTTTACCTTTGACCGACGTGCACCCGTCGCCTCTCGAAAAGGCGCTCTACGGGAAGTCCGAGAAGCTACACAAACCGCGTTGAATGCGATGACCCAGACCCTGGCGGCGTCCCGAGACGTTTTCGAAGAGACGGGTTCCAAGTCGTCCATGATTCGGAGCGTATTGGAGTGTATGCAATCCGAATCCGTGGACTCGGTCGCGCTGAAAGCCCTACCTGCGGAGCTGCAGCTAACAACTCAAACGCTGCTCGCAACTCTCCCGTCCTCGACCCATTTACTTCTCCTTCCCCCGAACCTACGGTCTTATCGGCCATACGTTGACCTGACCTCTGCCACGACATTCGTTGACCAAGCCCACTTCGGTCGGCTGCTTCAGAATTGGTTCAGATCAACAAGCGAAAGTCTACAAAGCGCCGTATCCAAATGGTTCGGAGAGCTACAATCAGTGTCAGAGGTTTGGTCCCTTCGAGCCACCATACGAGAATGGATTTCCGCGTCCAATCTCCGACCAAACGAAATTGAGAGACTATTGCACATCTTCGACGAGGTGGCGCAGGACCGGGTCCTCGGGATCTGGAGGTTGGAGCTCAACGACGCCGAAGACGCGTTCGAATCACAGCTGGCGTCTGCTAGTACATCTTTACGAGAATCGAGCACAGAGCGCCGCCAAGGTACAATGATTGGCCTCTTGCCGCGCTCTAGTCGTTGATCGATTTCCAGATGTATCTCCGGTCGACTTTTTGTTCAGCGCTCCTCCTCTTCCGACGCTTTCTGGTGTTGCCGCCGGTGATTCGTCGTTCCAGAAATATCGCGCCGCTCTTTGTCGGCAATTGGTTGGCCGCACGGCTCTGTTGGATAGTGTTTTGGCGACGTTGGAGAATTGTGCCAAGGCGCTGCAACGGGACATTGCGGTTATATCAAGTGGCGACGACGATTCGCGGTACGTATCTGTACAAACCGTTGTTGGTTATCTTCACTGAGCGCTCTTCAGAGTTATCGTGGCCAAACTGTCCGAAAAATACCAACCCGACGCCGATGAACTTTGTCGGAGCGTAACGAGAACACTATCTGCAACAGAGAAGCCTGAAATGGACGATGATGGTGTGGCAGCTCGCGTTCACCTTGCTTCATCTGACGGGGAGTCCAGAGCTCTTCATCGAACGTCTCATTTTTGTCGCTCATGTTGCTGATGAACTGGTATCTTCATCCACGTTCATTAATGACATTAACTCCAGTCCGAGCGCTGCTCAGGGTACGTACTGGGCTTGGGGCAATCATTTTTTTCAATACGCCGTGCAGACTTCAAGAAGGCGACGAAAGCTCTCCATGACCGAATCATCGACCGCTGGAGGAAGACCACAGTCTCTCGCCTCATAACACGGCACCGTGACTCATGCTACCCGCCTCCAACAACCTTACTATCCAGTGAGCAAAGCCTGCTACTTTTCCGGCGGCTGATAACATGGTCTAGCACCTTCAGCCCCTTCGTCAGCACTTTTCGAGTCACTATCGACACTCGCGACATCTTTGCAAGAGCTTGGATTGTCAAGAGAGCAACAGAATCATGAGGCGAACAACGTCCTACGATTATTCATTGTAGAATGGATCGGCGACGACTGGAAGCAGCATGGCGCTCAAGCACTCTGCGATATCGCATTTCTGCGCCGGTTAGCGCAATTGCGCGCCGCGGGATGGGAGGACGTTTGTGAATTGCTGGACGCGAAAGCTGAAAAGCTTCACGAACCAGTGGGGAGTGTGGTGACGGTTAATGGATGGAACGACAAGTCGGGCGAGCAATTGGCGCGCACTCAGACGATTCTAGCGGCGTTACTACCCGCCGAGTCTCCGATGCGTGCTGAACCGACGGACAAAACCTCAGCGCTGCTTCCATTCGGCGCACCAACAGAACAAGCATTCGAGGCGTTGCTAGAGTTTGGTGACCAGTCGACGAGATTCGGAATGCTTTTGGTGGACGTCGTGTAGTGGAATCCGCAGGATGACATTTTAGATACAGAAACGAGTGGAAATGGGCGCGGCCAACGACACTATGCTCCTCCGCTGGTCAACGGTGAGTGTCGGCAGAGGAGGGAGAGAACAGACACGTACACAAGAATGTTGTTTCTGAGGGAGTTTAGCTCGGGACAAGACAGAACGCGCTAGGACGTACATCGGAATGTGGATAAGTTTGACAAAGTAGCCAATGAAGCCCATAACGGCGAACCCCACCCCGACCGCCTTGCAGATCTGGGTGAACTCTGCAGGGTATTGAGCTAGAGATGCAGCTACTATGCGGGCGAGTGACCTTTGTCCGTTGGCTTGGAGCACCTTGTAAGAAACTGTAGTTCCACGTCAGTGCGCTGCACTTTTCGAGAAAGCAGGAGGTAAGGCGGAGAGACATACCTGGGTTCCCTCTCGAACGAACTGCGCCGGGACTTCAGCAAACTCGCGGAGCTTTTCAGACATAATGGACGGTGGTGGTGGTGGTCGGGGAGAAGGAGCAGGCGTGTGATCCCAAAATATTGGCTTGCCTCTCGGAATCGACCATCCCAACGTGCGTATCGCTGCTTTCGCGACCCAAACCCCGTCTCAAGTAACTTTCAAGCGTGTATGCGGCGCGGGCTCTTGTATGCAGCCCGTTTTACGCGTTCAATTCACGACTCCCCGCTCGAACGCCTGCTCACACCTCTCCGCCATCCAAACGAGCCCAATGCCGTCCGCAGAAACTACCTCCCCCCTCATCGACGAGCTGCGAACCAACCCTCCCAAGGAACCTCCTCTCACCCGCCAGCAACTCATGACAATTGTCGACATGCTCGCGGTTTCTGGCCGTCCTGGAGACCTCGACTGCATCCGCGCGATGTGCGCGCATCTGCCCGCGCATTTTGGTCTTGAAGTCACTCCAGAATTCCATACCGTTGTTATAAAAGGTCTTCTGCGCCAGGGTTATGTCCCACTCGCGCAAACCTGGCTTCGCAACATGGCTGACTTGCCTCCACACAATCCGCCGACTGTGGAACACTACCACACCTTCCTGCGCCATTGCCCGAACCACATCCAGCCTCCATTCCTACGTGAAGTTGTTGCGGCTCGGATGCGTTATTCCGGCGTCAAACCAAACGATGAGACTTTCCTCATCCTCGTCCGCTGCATTATCAACAACTCCGACCACCTAAAGCTCCTTCTGGACACAGAGATATTCCACGGAATAATCGCGGACATGAAAGCGAACGGTGTGGCTCCCGCCACCCAAATCCGCACGCTCATTTCCGATTACTATACCGGACATGGATTCTCTACACTCGCGGAGGAGGTTCAAACGACATTTGACGCCCACTTCCCCGAAGATTCGCAGCTCGCGTATCGGGCGTTCATTCAGGCGCTTGAAGCGTACGAAGAATCCGCTGGTCGCGGTGCGGCGTCTGCTGCACCGGGGCACAGTCAAGCCCACACCCGAAGTGCTCCGCGCTATTCTACGCACTGCAAAGAGCGTCGATGAAATACGAAGAGTAGAAGATGTCCTTCAAGTTCAGGCGGACGTGACCTCCTACGCCCTTCTCGTCAACAACTGCATACGCAGCGGAGAAGTAAAACAAGCGCTCGCAATCTATGAGACGACTAAATCCATAGGTCTCGTACCCGTCGCGGGTCTCGTTGCGCCAATTATCCGTTCGCTCTGCTCGGACGAGGATAAATCAACAGTACGGTTCAACGCTCATCTTGATATCGCCCTCAACCTCTACGCCGACCTTGCCGAGGCGTATCCCGTCCCAGAAGACGGCCTTTCGGATCCCGCCGCATCCGGCCCTCACGCTCACGCGAATGGGCCTGATGTCCCGATTTACAATTCCCTCCTCCGCGGGCTATGTTTCTCGTCCAACACCACCACCGCCTACCCTCTGGCGCACGATCTCCTCGACGACATGAAGGCGCGTGGTATCGAGCCCACCTCCTCCACCACGACCTCCAAACTCATTCTGGAGATGCGCAACTGCAACACTCTCGAAAGCGCATACAGCGTCTACGCCAAAGCGCGCCACGAGCTAACGGACGTAGGCTACTACGCCGTTCTGCACGCGTTCAGTCGTATGTCGCATCTCATGGGTCATCCCGACCTCCTCGATACCTACTTTCGTATGGTAGCCGACATGCGGCAAGCGGGCTTCCGTATGAATGCGCGCGTCTATACCGATTTGCTGCAACAGTTTGCTGAACTCGCGACTATGCGGCGGGCAAAGTGGCGTCAAAAGAACCTGGCCGACCTCCTCCGACCGCTTCCTCCCGGCATGTTCGCTGACCTCGAGGAAGGGGTGCGTAAAATCCACAACATATGCACCGTTGAATGGGGCATGGCGCCACAAACGTACCTCTGGAACCAGCTCATGGATACGTACCAGCGTATGGGCAACTTTGCGGAGGCGTTCCGCGTGTGGCAGACGTTGTACCATGCAGGGTCTTACGGATCTCATTCCGTCAGCATCATCCTCGATGCATGTGGCTACGCTGGCGAATTCTCCATCGCCCACCGGATAGTGTCCTCTCTCATGGCAGAGCAGTACATCATGACGCTTCACAACTGGAAATCGTATGTCGAGGCTCTTTGCCGAATGAACCAGTTCAGTCGCGCATTGGAGACTGTCACCGAGACGATGGGTTCGGTTTCCCAACCAGTGAAGGCAGACGCATCTATGATCGAGATCATGCTCAAGTTTGCGCCAACTCGCATTCAGCGCAATGTCATTGAGGTGCGCATCAAACGACACCTTCCTGATCTTTATGGGGAATGGATGGTCTCGCGCGGACGAACATCACCTCCAGAACCAGAACGACCACCATAGCAATGTATTACCTAGACCGGATTGTAATTTTCACTATTCTAGCTGTGACATTCAAAGCAGACCCTGAACGAACAAAGAATTAGCGCAACTACAATACTGGATTATGTACATTTGGCTGCGGTTGAACGCAGGTCTAATCGTCTATGGTGCAGGGAATGATCAAGACGAGCTAGCGAGCTCTTCTACAGACGGACAATCGCACTAGCAGGGAATTAATAACAACGAGCAAGCAAATACAAGATCACGTACGATGAGGTTCAGGTCCCCGTAAGCTTAAGCAAGGTCGTGAAAAGGATGTTTGCAAGGTCAACAGAAAGCTTACCATCGTCGATACGCGACACAGTTGGCCAGAATTTCTTCTCTCTGAGCCAAGGCAGCGGATACGCCGCCGTTTCGCGGGAGTAGGGGCGGTTCCATTCGGCGTCGGAGAGGGCGATTACCTGTGGCGGATGGGGCGCGTTCTTCAAGAGGTTGTTGTCCTTGGGTTGCTTGCCGCTGATGACGTCTTCCGCCTCCTTACGGATTTGAATCATGGCTTCGCAAAATCTGGCAAAGAGATGAAGAGAGAACAAGATACATAAACCAGGCTTGCCGCTCAATCTCCTCGAGAGTTTCGGATTCCGTTGGCTCGATCAGCATACACGTCGAAATCGGCCAGGAACAGGTCGGAGGATGGAAACCGTAATCCTGACAGAGATAAGAGCAGTGAGTTGCATCGGGGAACGACGTACCTGGAGCCGCTTGGCGAAATCGGGCACCTTTAAGCCAGCCTTCTCGAATTCGGCAAGATCAATGAGCAGTTCGTGCGCGACGCGTCCATGTTCGTTCTTGTACCGGAGAGTATAATGCCCCGAAAGTCGATGCGCCATGTAGTTGGCGTTGAGAAGGGCCAACTTGGAGGAGTTGGCCAAGCCCTCCCCTCCCAACATTTTGATGTACGCCCACGATATCAGTAGAATTGAAGCGCTTCCAAACGGTGCAGCAGAGACCGGGTGCATTGCGTTGTTGCCAACGTCGTGCATGTATGGATGTGACGGCAAAAATGGCGCGAGATGTTCGGCGACGCAGATTGGCCTGCAAAACTTGAATTGCTAATTGTTTGTAAGTCAATTATACTCACCCTACGCCGGGCCCGCCTCCGCCATGAGGACTACAAAATGATCAACACTGCTGAGGATAAAGAGAAGGACGCCGTACATTGCGAACGTCTTGTGCAGGTTCATGTGACAAACGTCTCCTCCACACGTTGCCGGGTTCGTCAGTCCGATTTGCGCGTTGAGGTTAGCTCCGTCCAAGTACACTTGCCCGCCATTGTCGTGGATGATTTTGCACGCGTCCTGAACACCATGCTCGAATACCCCAAATGTGGATGGGTACGTGATCTAAGAAACAATCAGAACGGTAAGGAAATGTTGAGTGGGGACGGACCATGAAGGCCGCAAGCTTGTCTTTGTGCTTCTCCGCCTTGGCCTTGAGATCCTCCAAGTCCAGGTTGCCATCCGCGAGAACTTTGACAGAAACGACTTTGAGGCCGGCCATGACCGCGGACTGGAACGGGATCGGTCATAGGGACGCAGACAGCAATAAATCGTACAGCAGGGTTGGTTCCGTGGGCGGACAAAGGAATGAGACATATATCTCGATCTCCTTCGCCGCGAGATTCGTGGTAGGCCCGAATAACACAAAGCCCAGCGTATTCACCAGCTGCTCCAGAGTTGGGCTGAAGCGAAGCGGAATGGAAGCCGGTAATTTTGCACAGATCCGCTTCCAGTTCCTGAGGTGTATTAGTGGATTCACGTGGTTAGAAAGGAAGGGCTTACTTGAATAATGGTACGATAGCCTTGAACTTGATCATACGACGTGAACGGGTGGACGTTGCTGAACTCGGGCCAGGTCAACGGTATCATACTTGATGTGCTATTCAGTTTCATCGTGCAGCTTCCAAGAGGGATCATCGAATGCACAAGTCCGATGTCCTTGGAAGCGAGATGGTGGATGTAGCGAAGCATCTCGGTCTCCGAATGATGTTTGTTGAAGACGGGATGAGGCAGGAACTCCGAGGTACGCTGGAGGCCTGCCGGAATCGAGGATGTTTCCGAAATGAATTTCGCGAGAGTCGAGAGTGTGAGGGAAGGTTTGCCGGCCGCAGAAGCAAATATGTTGGCTAGCACAACGAGATCCGCCGGGGTAACACTCTCGTCGAGTGTAACTCCAACAGTGGACTGGTCTACTTGACGAAGATTGATTCCCGCGACGGCTGCGGCCGCGTGGACAGCGTCGGAGTTGCCGGCGGCGCCAGAAACATCGATTGTGAGAGTGTCGAAGAAGGTGTCGTTGATCGCCTTGTATCCAAAGGACTCGACCGCGTTCAAAAGGACCTCGGTGAGGGAGTGGACCTTGTCGGCGATTTGCTTGAGACCAACGGGGCCGTGATAAACCGCATACATCGCAGCCATATTAGCGAGCAACGCCTGGCTCGTGCAGATGTTGCTCGTAGCCTTTTCTCGACGAATATGCTGTTCGCGAGCTGGTCCCAGATTAGCAGGCGAAACAGCGTAAAAATGCGAAGCTCTCACTCTGCAGCGCCAATCTGTATGCAGGAAGGCCCATCGCGTCACGACTGCGGCCGATGAGACGGCCAGGCATCTTGCGTTTGAGTTTGTCCGATACAGCAAAGAATGCTCCATGCGGCCCTCCGTATCCCGACGGTACACCGAATCGCGCCGAGTTACCAAGGACGATGTCCGCGCCCCATTCCCCTGGTGGTTTAAGCGTTGTCAAAGCGAGCAGGTCGGTAGCGCAAACAACGAGTCCACCGGACGCATGAACTGAGTCCGCCAGCGCGCGGAAATCCCTGACGCGGCCATCAACGTCTGGATACTGCACCAGTATGCCGCAGATATCTGTCTGGAGCGACGCGTTGGAAATGTCCGAGGTGGCATTGGCAACGACGATGTTGATTCCAAAGCCCTTGGCACGCGTTCGCAGGACTGCAAGTGTCTGGGGGAGGACGCCAGAGTCGACCATGAACGATTTCTTCTTCTGTGAGGCGGAGACGAAGGCCATGACCATTCCCTCAGCTGCAGCAGTCGCCTCATCGAGAAGAGACGCGTTGGCGATGTCCATAGCCGTGAGCGACGTGACCATGGTCTGGAAGTTGACCAGCGACTCGAGACGCCCTGGCCCATGAGATAAGAAACGAAAGGATTGGCGATAGACGTACCTTGAGCAACTTCAGGTTGGTATGGGGTGTACGGCGTATACCATGCTGGGTTCTCGATGATCTGAGGGTACTGAGCAAGACCCGACGTGCTTTTTGTGCCCGTACATTGCGTAAAATGACCGGAGGCACGACGGCAGAGTGGTATCCCATTCCGATGTAGCTCTTAAACGTCTTGTTTTTGCCGGCGAGCTCCTTGGCGCGGGCATGAAGCTCCGATTCGCTCAGGGACGCAATGGAACCAACAGCGGCAGTGGACACCCGAATTTTGGGCGGGACGGCGGCGTCAACGAAGGCATCCATGCTCTTGTAGCCCAGAGCAGCCAGCATTTTTTCCGTCTCCCGAGCATCTGGGCCAATGTGTCTGGGCGCAAAGGTGTCCAGTGGGGAGAAGATTTTGGACTTTGAAGTGGCGTAGGAGCGACGGCCGAGGGTGAGGGAAAGGCGGCGCAGACCGCCTCCGACGGACGGCATGGCTGTAGATGATGGTGGTCGGAGGCAAGGGGCGCAGGCTCGGCAAGTTTAAGAGCTGGCATTCCACCGAGTCCATCGTGTCTCGAGATAACCACCAACGCCATGCCATCATCCTAAACGATACCTAGACAAAAACTTTTTTCTCGACATCTGTGCATCGATTGTTTGTACACGTCTTTGGGCGCCGCGTTGGCCACGGAAGCAGAAGAAAAGTATTCGACAAAAGCCAAATCTATATAGGTAAGAACGATCTCTTTATCCTATTGCGTTTGCCTTTGGGGGGACTCGAAAAATGTCCGTTGAAATCGAGCCGCAGCAATAATCGCTCCTGCCGCCGTGAATCTACGCCCTTGAGCGCTGCAATAGTTTGGTTCGCCATTGTCGCATTCATAAGGACCGACTTGGACGCGTCCGTCGACGCGAAAACTTGCTGGGACGTCGAGGCCGATAATTGCTCGTAAAAGTTTTCGAACAATTCTTGCAGCGTCTGGAATCGGTCAGTATGCAGAAGCCGCAAATATGCGACGCGGACCTCGTCAATATCGGACACCACACTTGCTCTCTCCCTCACGACTGCTCCAATTTCCTCGTCGCCTCTCAGACTACCCTCAAATAGCAGCGCAGGAAGTACATCGCCGCCCCAGCGCTCGACTTGCCCCACAAAACGCTCGCACACCTCCAGGATAGATTGCAGTGTCGAAGTCAAGCCTGCATTCGTCAACAGCATCCCGCTTAACAGTGTCTGCAAGTACGCTGAATGCATTGTGCGCAGAGTGTTGAAGTCCAGATGTCGTGGGGCATTAGAAGTAACGCTTGCAGCGCTAGGTGCGGTCGCAAGGGCCCCGGAGCCCATAGATTGTAGGCTCCCCGACGGATTAACGCCGCTCCCTCGTCCCAACATCTCCTTCAGCCGTCGGAACTCGAGATCACAAACGTCGTTCTGGAGGTATCCCAAAAACAAGTCAAAAAACCAGCCCATATCACGAACGACTCCCCATCCGCAGCGCAAAAGTGTCTGTCGGACCTGCATATCCTCTGCGGTTCCGCCTTCGCCAAGGCCGGTCCATCGTCTTCGCGCCCGTTGGGCATTGGACAGCGAAGTCCAGCAGGTATGGATGCGAATGTGGGTTTTGCGCAACGCGGATAGGTAGGAAAAGAGTGTCGCGTATATCGCGAGGTCGGACTTGTGCAAGAAAAGATCCAATGGCCACGACACTTTGTAGTTCAGTGTCAGTGGCGTTGTCCCCAACAGATGCGAGTTGAAAAGAGAAGGGTCGGCTGTGAGGTAACTGGCCGATGCGGAGGTCAGCTTGGGATATTGAGTGTGACTGAGAGAGGGTAGGAGAGGTCGAATGGGACCAGCTGGGAGCGAGAACTGCAGGAGGGATAGTTTGGGGTCGTGTTGCGCAGTAGTTCCAAGAGAAGCGCGTAGAAGGGCAAGATTGAGGTCCTGTTCGCGTATTACAGACGCTGGACCGGATCGCGTTGTTAACCGCGATAGCTTTAAGCGCTCGATTTCTCGTATGAGTGACTGCGCAAATTCTCCGTTTCGCAGTAAGAAATAGTTGGCGAGTGAGTCGACTGCTTCCTCGACGTCCTTTTGCGTGAGGACGTTATGCCATAGCCATTCACTGACATCTGTGCGGATGTGCGCAATGACTTGGTCAAAGTCGTTATCTGCGGGCAGCACGTCCTGCAGCAGCTTTGTATGTTCGGTGGCGAGACTCCTCGGCAGCTGCTTCTGCCACTGTGCAGCCTTGACGGTCGTAATCGCCCTTCCAACGTACAAGATGGACTCTCGACACTGCTCCGACACGCATGAAGGCATGCTGGTCGTCAACGCGTCAGAAGACGCGACCGATCCGTGCACCAAAAACGCGGTGAGTTGTGTTCTCCAGACGCGTTGAACGGCTACTGCAAGACGCCCCATGATCTCAGCCACGCGCTGTACGCCGCTATTTGCACGCGCAAGGAGCAGGTCGATGAGTGGCCCTGGCTTCCAGTCCTCGGCGTGGAGTTGATCTATGACCGCGGTCAGGGCGGCTAGCGGAGCCTCCCATTCAGCAAACACGGCGCGAATTGCGGAGAGGGGGACGAAGGAGCCGCTAGCTACGAGATTGGAGTCTCTGGCCAACACCTTAGCCTGGGACGCGTTAAATGTACACAAGAGGAATGGCAGAGGACGTACCTCGGTGGCAACTACCAAAGAAGTGTACTCATCGAGTACCGACAACGTGGCCGAGACGGCGGCGGAGGTATAACATGAAGCACGCGTCAATGGTTTGCAGGCTGCGCGCAGATGGCGATATCGTGCTCCGAGATGAGCGAGCTGTTCAAGGCATTGTTGTTCGCCGGGATGGAGTTGGAGGGACAGGAACTGGGGGTTGAGGGAGCCAGAGACGTTGAATATCGCCGATTCGTGGCCGCATAGCACAAGAAAGATCTCGGAGAGCATCGCTGTTATGTGACACCACGCGCTCGCAACGACGATGCCAACGCTCGACATCGACGATGCATTTGGCTCAGACGACGAAGGAGGTCTCCGTGGATCCTTCAAGCTCGACGCAGACACCATTCGGAGGGACATTGCTCTCCATGAACCCACCTGGTCTGCCCACGATGACCCCGACGAGTCCGTCTCGACCCTTGACATCGACGGCCCCTCCCGCTCAGTGACACCTCCAACTGTCGACGACGATGATATGGACGGCGAATTCTCCCAAATATCCCTCTCCGAGCCCAACACCGCAGTCGAACTCGAACCTCCTCCGGATATACCGACGGAGGCACCATATCCGAGCGTCATCATCGACGCTTCGGAATCTCGAGCCCATCGAAGCTCTCCCTCGACGTCCTCGGATGCGGGGAGCTCGGTATCACACACGTCGGCGTCTCCGCCACAGCCCGCAACGGCACAATCATCGCAACCAGAGTTGCCAGAAACCCATTCATCTCCCAATCCCGAGCCGCCGTCCACAACTGCACCTCCGCTTCCAGTCGTGGTGCCTCCGCCACAAAAGCCAACCCACCGTTCGACGCGCTCCACCGGGCCCAGTGTTCTAGAGAAAGTCCGCAGTCGAACGCGGCCACATCATCTACCACCTAAGCCTCGCGACGAGGACAACAAACACCTCAGTGAATGGCAAGCAATCATGAAGCTCAGCCGGGCAGCAGGTAGCGTCATGCGCCATCTGGCTTGTTCCAACCTATTGACAGGATTTTAGCTGAGAAGCGACGGAAAGCATTGCACGAACGCCGAATGGCTCGCGAGAAGAAGATTGAAGACTCTCTTTCGATTTGGGAAAAGGAAATCGTCCCTGATTTCAGAGTGGTTTATAAAAATCCTGCGCTGCGTCGCTTGTGGTGGCAGGTAGAGTAATCCAACGGCCGATTGACGTCCGCTCACGATCTCAAGGGCATCCCTACCAGGTTACGTGCTTCACTTTGGGCCAGTGCAGTTGGAAACTCCTTGGCCCTGAGCAAGGGTACGGCCTATCGCCTTGACTGAATCTCGCTGACGAAGCTAGACAACTACAAGGCTTGCCTGACACGAGCAAAGCGCGCGTTGAGTGCCGGGGCGTTTCCCGCAGCCACACTCGTTCTCATCGACGAAGATATTGGCTCCACGCTTCCCAGTTTACATATATTTCACCACGAAACCGGGCCACTGTACTCGGATCTAAAGGATATGATGTGTGCATGGGTGGTTTCACGCAGCGACGAGGGATTGGGTTACATTGTTGGAGCAGCGCGCATCGCAGCGATGCTCTTAATCAACATGCCGCCCGAGCGGTCCTTTATCGTCTTCCGCAATCTGCTCGAAAGACACTGTATGCGGAGTTTCTTTGGAGGTGAGAGCTCGAAGGACGATGTAGATGCGTATTATAGGCAAGAATGTTGCTTTAGAGAAGGCGGCCTGCACTGACCATCTAAGCAGGATATTTGATACCCTCCTTGCAGACGCGATGCCCAAAAGTAGGCTCCTATACTCTGTTGCGATTTGGCTGACGATGTTCTTAGTCTACTTCAATTTCAAACAGCATCTAATTACACCCTCCGCATACCTCCCGCAATGGCTAGTCCCACTCTTCCTCGACCATCTGCCGTTCGAGGCATGCGCGCGCATTTGGGATGTAATAGTCCTCGAGGGGGATTCTTTCCTTTACCGCGCGTCGTTGGGTATCATGGCCGTCCTTGAGCCGCGACTGTTCTTCCCAGATCGAAACGAACTGCTCGAGCTTCTCCGGTAGGTTTCCATCCGCTTCTCTTCATGATAGCGCTGAAACTTCGGTCTAGAGGGGAGAACAAAGCCGCTCTCGATGTCGCTCGGCGCGAGGACCGACCTTTGAACGGAGGAAAGTACGAAATCTACGGCGTAGACGAAGAGACATTGTGGGAACGAATAGATGGCATGCATGACTGGTGGAAAGATAGTACATGGCAGAGGGTATGTTGTTACGCTCCGCGCACTCGAAAATACCGCTCAACCTCCCCAGTTAATCCAAAGGGAGCTCCCCGATTTGTAGCTAGCACTAATACACATACCGGCATTAATCTGTACAAAAAGACGCGTAAAGCACCCGTTCAGGCAAGGAAAGTGTCGACAGCATTCAACATGTTCTGCCAGAACCGCGGTACGGTCTCGTCAAATCCATTCTCGTCGTAGCCGAGACTAATCCACAGCTTCCCTGCCGAGCCGTTATTCAGGGTGGACGATAAGCAACATGGAATCTTACCCGCGAAGGTGTATCCGAAGAGCAGTATCCCGCCTCTACGCTGCCTCGAACCGGTTGTGAGGGTGTGCAGCTTGATGGAGGGGACATTGGCGTGTTTATAGATACCGTCCAAGTTGCCTTGCTGCATCTCAGTAACATGTCTTTTTCACATTGCAGACACTCACCAAGCAAGCTCAGCCCAATCAAACAAGTACAAGGTGCCTTCTCTGTTGCCGACTTCTCGACCGGCTTGGCGGGTGCGGGTTTCCAGATCCCCAGGGCCCGTTCATCGTCCTCCTTGCCCCAAGCACGCGCTCTCTGACCGCGCTCGCGAGCCATCTCAAGACTTCGCGCCACGAGCATTGGATTCTTTGCCGCGTACGTGCTTTGATTCTTGGCCGACCGCGCACGATGCCAAAAGATCTTCTCCTGGTCTTGAGCCCGGGGGAGAAATGTAGGCAGGACGACATTGAAATATCCGATGGCGAGGAACCAGTATGTGTCATTAGCGGTAGCACTGGCGGTCAGCAGTGGACGAAGATTGAGCGCCGAATACATCATCCTGAAATTCGTTCAAGCGGTTAGAAACAATATCAGGACGACCCACATCGGAAGCTCCCAACCACCCGAAGTTGTCCTAGCCCATGCATAGTTGCAGATGCTGAATAGGGCCGCACTAATAGATACCCCGTTGGTTTTGCACTTTTGCAAGATGGTCTTTGTCTTGTCTGATGGGAAGGAAACGGTGGGAACAACGGTCCGGCGCTCTTGTCCAGAGCCACGCGGAAACGATTGACCGCCCTTTAAGCTGAATTTAAGCCTCAGCTTTGGTCTTGGAGAATATACCAACGATCAGCTTTGCCTGGCTCTTCTCAAACTCGATGCGACGCGCGATCTGGGCCAGCTTGCCACCTTGTTGAGCAGGGAGTCGGGATTCGAGGGAACTTGGAAGGTTCCCGTATGTCTGGAAGAGTTTAGCGCGTAAGTGCGGTGTAAACAACACTAACCTCGTCCTTGTTCTTGCCAAGCGCGCAACGCTTCTCCCACTCATCCGTCAAAATGACATCCAAATCCCTCTGGTCGGCGAGGAGACTGAAAAAATCGTTGGCGAACTGGTGGAGAGCCATCCCATCGCCTATATTACTCTATGAGAGGCGATGCTTCCAAGCACGAGTCCTCACCAAGGAAATGTGTTGCACAAATGAGGAGATCAAAATTGTTGTCGGCTTGGGTGGCCTTCTCTTGCGCCAATATGAGATACGATAGCCGCTCATTGGAGAGCGTCCGAGGTCCGTTGAGATACTCGTCAATGAGCTCGTCTTTGCCTTGTCGACGGTATTCGAGGCTCGCATTGGCCGAATCGAGCGCGCTCTGAGGCGTTTGCGGAGGCGAATACCTGATATTGGTGAATATAAGCTCGAGGAGAAAGGTGTAGCTTATACACGAATTTAATGTCGTCGTAGTTCACCATCTGCACCTTGGACGCCAGCAGCGGATGTCGCATGCGCAGAATTGCCCATACTTGAGCGACGCGGTCACGATCCATCAGAGCAGGCGGCGCGTTGAATCCAAGGTGGAGGTACATGTCGTTTACCCCAGCGTCTCGCGAGGGAAGAAAGTAAGACGTCTCTGTGTCTCCGAGCTGCCGCTCGAATACGGCGGCAGACCCGACGAGGGTATCATCGGAGGCACCAGAGTCGGACAGTTGCGAGTCGACGCGGCGGAGGGTTGCAGCCATGAGATCTCGTTCCTTTGCTCATGTGCTGTATTTAACCGGGCTACTAAGACGGAGACAAGAGGGCTCTGAGATGACCGGCAGACTATTTCCAATCGGCGGGCGGATATAGAGGGTCCATGAACGCCGTCCAACTTAACTCTTTTCAGGACCGCCGCCCGAAAGAACTTAGTCCTTTTCTTCCCTCTCCGACATCAGTCGCTCTATCTCAGCGTTAGTCTTCGCGAAATCTAGATCCTGCGCCTCGATATCGACCGGTTGCTGTTGCGGTCTCGCTTCGACGGACTTGATCCACGTATACAGCCTGTTCGAGGTGCAATATGAGCAAGGCACACACTGGGCCGCGTTACTTGCATTGAGCCTCCGAGTATCACTGAGATACTGGTTGCGCGGTTGCTGAGCATTTCCTTAGCGTCGACATGATACAGACGAAATGAATCCAGACGAACGTCGTTATAATGTCGCCGAAATACATGACTCCGATAAGAGTCTGAAGGACTGAGCGCGCCGCCGAACTTATCATGTGCGTAACGGGACTGGTGACTCGGATAGACAACAATCCGGCTGAAAAAGAATGGTCAAAACCAGTATGCGCATAGTGCGGAGACCGACCGATGCACAACAGAAAACCAAAGATTCCAGTCACCGAACTTCCCCACAGGAAGACAGTCGAGTTCCATTGCGCGTCTCCCATCTTGTTGTAGAGAACAGATAATTCTCCGGCAACCAGTACGACGGGCAGTAGGAGGACCGCTGACCCAGCATTTGTCCAGTACGCGAGTTGGATCGTCGAGTTATCGCAGTAAGGAAGTGAAGTCTTGATCAAAACGGCGTGGACCGCGATGAAAAGAGACGACAGGAAGCCATAGACGAGAGAAAGCAAAGACGGAGTGGCCGAGGCTGGAAGGTCATTGTTGGGAACTACTCCAATGAAGAATCCAGTTGTAACGATTGCGCTGGCGCCCAAAACGCTGGAACTGACTGGACTGGCGCGATTGTGCAACCAAGACACCAAAATGGTGAGAGGGAGAACAAGCCCTCGAGCGATTTGAAAATACGACGCCTCCACGCCACGAAGGCACAGGATGTTGAAAGCCAGTCCTGCCTGCACAGCGATCAGGTCTGTAAAACGGTAGAGCTATCGAGACGGACGATGTTCACAAACACAACGGGGAAGAGTTTCTTGGCCCCCTCGATGTTTATTCGCGGGATTTCGACGCGTTTGGAGACCAGCGCCGAGATATGGAGGAGAACCACAGCGATTAAGAGTTGCAGAAGGAGGAAGACCAGTGGTAGATCTGGATCGCTGTTCAATACCGCCTTGTTCTTCCGGCGCTACACGGAGGAGTTCCTCGCGCTCCATCCGGAGAACACGATCGACATCGATTGGTCCCCGGGACACAGGGACATCGTCGGTAACGAGAGGGCAGACCAACTCGCGAAGGAAGCGGCGGAGAAGTGGTGTCCCCACGAGGAGATCACACTCACGCACGCCAGACGGAAGACGAAGGAAAAGGCGATGGAAGGGTGGAAGAAGGAATGGAAACTCACCGCCCCGAGAGGTGGATTTGCACCGGCAGACCGCATCCCTCCATCTTGGAAGCCACAGCCCCACTTCCGCAGCACAAAGCGCGAAGTGTTCGGACGAGTCGTCCAGTGCCGAACAGGACATGCGTTCATAGGTGAGTACTACTCGAAATTCGTGCCTGCAGAAACCGTCAGGTGCCGATGCGGAGCTGGATACCAAACGCGAACACACATTCTACGGGATTGCGACCGATACGAGGAGTACCGACACATCCTGAGGGACTTCTCCCCTCAGATCGTCGTCGCGGACGTACTGGGCACCGAGAACGGGATCCAGACACTGGCCAAGTTCCTGGAACGATCGGGCGCGTTCACGAAGACGGGAAGCCCACGCACGGAGCAGATGGAAGACGAAGCCGATGAAGACAATGGAGAAGACGACGACGAGTGGTCGGACGGATACGGGGCAGACGGTTCCGACGAGGAGGTGGAGGACGACTAACAACCGACGCGGCTGTCAATCAGCAGCGATATCGACTTGCGCACGGACGTGCGACACCGGGCTCAGACCCAGAGATACACTTGGCCTATTTTCTTTCTGCTCTCTCCCTAACTCTATGCACTTACAAACCTATGCCTTCCTCTCAACAGCCATCCTATACTCTTCTACCCGGACTAGCTCGCACAACCCACACGCAGATAACAACGAAACTGGGCACTCTACTTACACCGCAGACTTGACACGATAAACTATTTATTTGTAGACACGTACAGACGCAGGTACATTACTTACTGCGCCGGGCATCTTAGCTATACGTAGTGTAGCTTGCGCCATCAACCGACTCTCTCTCTCTCTCCGCCTTGTTGACGAAAGTCATCTTGTGAAGCAGAGTCAGACGACTCTTCGGTCGCAATGGTTCACTTTACGCACAACAAGTGCAGCGCACATGTAGAACGCTACAACGCAAGCGACTTGGAGGGTGTTAGCCGACATGGTTGTGGATGAAAGTTGGCCAGAGCGCCTACAGGCAGATATGCATTATTAGGACGCGGTAGACGCGCATTAAACGCGAAGGGGTCGGAAGCAGAGAACCGGAAGCGCATTATGTGCGGCGCGGCTGTAAACTGAACACCACTGAGATGGAGGACGAGAAGAAGCGCCGGTTGTGGCGTGACGTGATGGGTACCTTATAGATGGCCGTCTGGGATTTGTACCATATCGCGTCCAGGAGGCCCTCTACTTCCACAACACACTCCAAAAATATAGGTACGAGGCGAACGGATACCCGACGCGATTATGCGACGCGACGTGCCGTTCAAAGTCCTCGCAGCAGCAGTTGCCGGGTAATCCCAGGGTTACGACGCATCACGGACTTTGCGAGAATCTCAACATGAGAACAGTGCCTTCCCTTCTTGTCTTTTACATGCATGCAGCCCGACGCAAAGTACGACGGTCCTAGCCCTTTCGCCGTGCTCACCAGCCGGCGCGGCATGCGCGTCGCCTGTGCCGCCCTCGTCCTCATCTCTCTTGCCTGCCTCGCAACGTTCGTCATGTACACGGAACACGCACCGACTGCAGTCTCCGAAGGGCTCGACGCCATCCGTGCACAGTTCCCCATCTCCCGCCCTCAAGCGCCACCACTACCGCCGCCTCCGCCAACAGTTGATCCCGACCCGTTTGGCCCGAAACACGTACTGCGAGGGCCGCCAACCCCGTCCTTCCGAGGTGCGTGGGCTCCGTTCCGGGCGCTGATCGTCCTTCTCACACGACTTGCCCAGACAACCTTCTTCCCGCAAAACAGTACAAGTACATTACTTCGTGGCTATCGGCAGGATGGAGTGCGTCCTTTTATTTCTTGCCGCTGGACGCCGAGCTCATCGCGTTGGCAGCCAACGACGTGTACACCTACGTGCGGACATGCTTGATGCGTTGCATGTTTCGACTCTCAACCCGTTCATCACACAGATAAATCTGATATACCTCGGCCTAATAACGGATCGCGTCCCCGTTGTCCCGATGTTCATACCATCCCACATTGGAGGCCACGTCCCACCAATTCCCTTCGGAGAGGTCTTTGACGTTCAAAGGTTAAGGAATGAGCTTGGGACACCCGTTCTGGAGTGGAGAGATGTCAAGGTGCGTCGCGCTTCCTCCTTCCACAATTGCCAGTCTTGAACTCGATGTTAGGATGTCAATAGCACCGAGATTGACGAGCTTGGCTGCTGGAATATATGGGAAGCGGTCCAATACCGAGAAGCCTTTCCTCGGCGCAGCCGCATCCCGGATGATTTGGGCCTCGGTGCGTGGCCATAATTCCATCCTCTTCGAAGTACTCACTATCCTCAGATATTTCTTGTACGTTGTTGTACCTTTCTCTTGAGCAGCCCAAGTTGAAATGAGGTCAAGACACACAAGCCCCGAAATGGGTAAAGGTGTGGTACATTGGTCCGTGCAGAAAAGTCAAGCTCACGTCGTAACTCAGATGATTCCGAATTTCGAGCACGACCAACATGTGTGTAGTCTGTCGCCCCTGCTCGTCCAACTCAACGACTTGATCAGGTAACCTTCTGGTCATTGGCAACCCTCGCTTTCCCCACGACCCGGAAAGAAAGCCTAGTTGAGCCAAAGCCTTCCCCAAAGCACAACGTTTCACTTCCTCCGGACGAACATCTACTCTGCTATGATTATTGTTCGTTTTTCCCTTCCTTTACGTTTACGCGCTCAGAATACACCAGTGTACTATGTATCCGCTCACCAGGTTCGTAATTCGCCTCTTCAATCGGCCAGTTCTGAGCCGTATCAGCCTTTCGAGATGGAATACGACTACAGCCCTGCCTGGCGCTACGTCGGACGCCATATGTACTGGACTCCAGCGCTCAACTCCCTCGCCGACCAGTACATCCGCAAGGCCTTTGGGATTGTCGAAAATGGGCAAATTCCCCCGGTATGTGGGCGCACTCTGATGCGAACCTTGACGCCACCCCTTACATAACATCCGCCAGTTCATATCCGTTCATGTCCGACATCTGGATTTCGAGGTTTACTGCGAGAAAGTGCCGCTCAATGAATGCTGTGCGCGTTTTATTCCGACTTTCTTTGTTCTCGCTGACCCTGAATCGAAGTTGCCTCACTCAAAGTAATTAGTCGCCGGGTCCGCGAAGTGCAAGAAGAAGTCGCGCAACGCACTGGAATCACCGTCACGCATGTTCTGGTTACCAGCGACGAGAAAGACGCCACATGGTGGGACGACGTCTCGAAGCTAGGTTGGTTCTTCCCCGACCATTCCGAGACCAAGAAGCTTCACGGCGACTGGTACCCGGTGCTCATCGACGCGGTCATCCAATCGCGCGGCGCTGGGTTCGTGGGCACAGATCGCTCGACAATGTCGATCATCGCGGCGCGCAGGGTCCAGGACTGGCACGACGGTCCGATACGCCAAGTCAAATGGGGCACACCCAACGCTGACGACCACTGATACTAATTACTTGACTCCCGCTCCGCTCCTGCTCTGGACTTGTACTGCTTTCTGGGATTTGACTGTTTCTTCGCTTGCTGCACGACTATATCTGCTGTGTACTTTCGGAGGTCGAGGGCTAATGGCTTCGTTCATTTGTACACGTACAATCTACATCTATCACATACATATCGCTTCTCGTTCGAGCTCACACTGTCCTTGTAATCACATCCGCTCGTTTACTCCGCCTCGGGTCGCGAACCTTCCTGCGTTTAGAAAGGCGACCCAGCCCGTGCTCTTTGAGGGCGCCAATCACAGAGAGGGCGGATGGTAGGACCACAATTAGCGCCAGAATCTGCGTGCGTGTCAACGTCGACGATTATGACGCATTGAAGTGTCGAGCACCTGGCCAAATCCCCACTGCGCCAGCGCCGAACGCGACTCGTTGTTGTTATATGTCAGCAGGAGCTCGCTCGACACAACAAAATAAATGAAGGCCGCGATTTGGCAGAGCAGGATTCCAACGAGCATCGGGTCAATTTCATGCGACCACCGGCGCCGCCGAGGTCGGCGAGTTGCCTGTTGCGAGAGGCCGGTACTGGGATGTGAGGATTGTTGCGACCCAGCGAAACTGAGCATCCGCGGGAGCTGCATTTCAGGAAAGCCAGGAGAAGATGGCAGCTCTGGTTCTGTGACGCGTTTCTTCCTCTTCTTCCGATATGAGAAGAGTTCATGGAGAGTAACGGTGATGTACGCGGCGGTAAGGACTGAAGACGCTACAAGGCCGACGATCTAGAGCTGTTTGAGGGTCAGAAGATAAGGACAAACGCGACTGTACCCGGCCAGCCCCGAGTGCCGGTGTTTGCACCGCGAAGACCATGAAAATGATAAGATGCGAGCATTCCGAATGTGCACCAAAAGTGTGCGCGGTCGCCCTGCGAGCTTAAAACAAGCAGAAGAAACGTAAATGACCTACATACCACATATACAGCGTCAGCGCCATCGAGAAGAGGGTCTGTATTATAGCTCCGAACTTGACGTTATAGTCCAAAGAACGGCCGCCCTTCCGGCTAGCGGCTCGCTGTCGACTATGGAGGTAATGAGAGAGCTGGAGGCGACAGAAACCTGGCAGCAAGACCTATAGCTGGCCAGGGCGATCCAAGTTCCAAAATTTGCGAGCCAGACCAGATTCGATACTTGTAGCGCTTGGAACAGCGTTAGTTGAGTGTAGGAGCAGTATTGGACGACAGTCGCGATGGTCAGGCCAAAGCTCGTGCCGATAAAGGTCCATAAGGCGATTGGCGCGCTGAAAGCGCGTCAGGTGGGCGAATACCTGCCACGGAAGCGCACTCTTGCCATGACCGGTCAACGAGAATCACTGGAAGCCGGTCAAGAGATGAGATAAAGCAGACAGCCTCCGCCGCACCGAGCAGGAAGGCTTGCGCGTAGAAGGATGACCGGACGCCAATCCCTGCTATGTCTGGGTTACTCGCAGCATAAAGATTCTCGGTGCAGTTCAGGACACCGGACATGGAGGTTGGGCGCAGAAGCGCGCGGGAGCCTGAGCATGATGGATGGAGTCGACGAAGCAATCCCGCGATTCTGAACGTGTTCTATTTCAAGCGCGAGTGTCAGTCGTGAGGTATCCTGAACATTCCCCCGTTTTCAACGAGCTTCTTGACCGCCGGGATGCCCTCAAGCTCCTTAACGAGTCCCTCAACAAACTCGTCGGTCAGCGCCTCTTTGCTGCGCGCGTAGATATCGAGACCAGCAGGAGTAAATAGGGTCGAGGCGAAGTAGGTGACGGCCCATTGCGGCTCGGCGTCGCTGGCGTTCGCGTTGAGCCCAAGCAACTGCCAATGGGACGATGCTATCATGAGCAAACCCTTGCCGCGCCTCCAAGCAATGGTTATGAGCATCCCTAACTTGAGACAAACGCACTCACCACTTCCACTGCCCCGTTGCGCCCGCTTTAAGCCTGTCTATGCCCTTGACCGTCGATGGTGCGCTTCCCGGCTTGGCCGTTCGGTCATTGTACTCGACCAGATCGTCAAACGTTGTTTCCGGCTCATGGGGGATGGGCGAATAGGTGATACGGACGTTCTTCCGGTTCTTCCATAGCGGGAGTGTACTCGCTACGACGAGCCACGGGTCGCCAACTAGCTGCGCATACGGAACGCTCTCCAAGTTGTTTCCGGGCGCAACGAGTCTTGCCATGTTGACAGTCGAGGATAAGCTCTTTGTCGCGGTCACACTACTTACAAATCTACAACCATCTCAATGATCCAGCCTTGAAGAATCTCGTCTTCTAGCTGCACCTCCTCCATCATCCGCTGCACCCCAGAGAAAGCTTTACGCCCTCGCATTTCTCCCTCCTTTTCCTTGTCCACCGGCATATCATCTGCGAGCACAACTTCATCACCACCTTCCGGCAACCAAGGGAACCCAAAACGGTCCTCGTCCGCACGCGGAGCGGCCTCCATCGACGTAAACGACGTCCGGAAGAGTATGCGTATACAGAGCAACGCGGTAAGCGATGTAGATGGCGGGTTTCCTGTCGGTGTGCGGATGGTAAGGGTCGTGCGGACGGGCGGTGGTATCCTCGTTGTCGGATCCTTCATCGGGTATACGTCGTTACTCTCCGCCGCGACCGATATCGTGTCACTCTGCGACGCTGGTCGTTGGGGCGGTTGGGCAGGAGGCAGGTGCGTAAGGAGATGCTGCCGCAACGCCGTTTTCGGGATCTTCGTTTGAGTGCAGTCTGCCCACAAGCATGCGGTTTCCGTCCCCTCCACCTCCGCCAGATGCTCCAGCAAATGGTCAAACAGCTGTCCTAGTGTCTCGTACACTGTTCCGCCACATTTTGACCGTTTCCATCGACACGTTATCGCCTCTGTCGACACCTTTCGCCTATCGACGCCACGAACGATGTACTTTTTGTCGAGTCCGACCGGTTCTGAGGACGGAAACACGACGCTAACGTTTTTGATTACGTCGGCGGCATTGAGGAGGGGTTGCTCGGCAGCATGGGCTTGGAACGCCTCGCGATAGTTTGTCCAGAACTGAACTTGCGGCGTTTCATGCTCTGGACGCGCTGCGAACATGAGCTTCAACCTGGTCAACGCCATGTTAGACCCAACTCCGTCTAATAGTTAAACGCAAACCAATCATAGCACCGTTGAGGTTCTGGCTTCTTGACTAGACTCTCCAGATCCTCCTTGGTGAGCTCATAGTCCCGGACGGTGACCTCGGATGTCGGAATACTTCGCACTGGCTGCGATATTTCCTGTTCGCTGGAAGTCGACACCTGCTCGTTCAAGAGCACGCTCACAAGGAGCTTGAGCACCGCGGGCATCTTGGGATGCAGGAGGAACTCCTTAGCCATCGCGGGATGTGAAAGGTGCGCGAAAAGGAACTCCAGACACGCTTCAAGGAGCTGTTTATCTTGGCATAGTGGGAGGTAGCGAATTACGGCGTCGAGGGCAGGTGAATTGGGCGAAAGCAGTGGCATGTTGTGCGGATTGTGGAAGAGGACGGTGAGCGTTGTGAGGGATGATATAATGAGGGAGCGATTTTGGCTGGTTTGCGCGATGCGGCAGAGCGGCGGAATGGGATTCCAGACCATGGACACGATCGCAGGGCTGACGGCGAACCAGGCAGCCCAACAGTGGAAAAACTCGACGACGTTGAGTAGAAACTCTGCATGGTCGTCCACAACCGGGTCGAGTCTGCTCAACGCGTGACAGACGAGCGGCATACTATGCGGGTGGTAGATGAGCTCGCGCGCGTTGTTCTCGAATGAGGCCGCGTTTCGGAGGATACTGAGGGAGTCCAACGCGTGGCGGCGTTTCATCTCGAATTCGCGCGACGGGGAGAAGAGATTGTCTTCGTCCTTGGATGCCTTATAGCCCTCGTTGATGTACCATTCGGGCCATTCAAACAACGCGTCGGCGACGCCAGGTGTTTTCTCGAAATAGAAGACTTCGCCATAGCTAAGGCGTAGGAGGCGCTCGAGAGCCCAGTGGACTTCGCTGGTGATGCCCGAGCGCAGGGCGAGCGTCATGCGATTGTTTGGTAGTTGGTCGGTGTACCATCCTGCAAATTGGTGAGATCGGGTCTGTTTAGGTGGAATACGATTGCGCACGCTCGTGTCCGTCGACCTGAAGACGAGGGGCAGCCGCGTATTGCTGTAGCTGGGCAGGACGGAAAGCCGACGCGGACGCGATGGGGGTTTGCATTGAGAGCCTGGACGCGGTCACAAACAGGTCAGATAAAGTGCAACTGCAAGCGCGACATCCATCTAGACCGTCGGCGGCGAAGGCTGCCAGTCGCCGTGTCGTGCATTCGGGTATAGGACAACTGGGTATATACAACGAGTCCACTAAGGAAATGCTACCCAACAGGTTTCCTCTTCTGCGGAAATCGGGTGAGGAAGAGTATGCAGTCGCCAGTCGAAACGCACTATGCCTCGTCCCCAAACGACAGCAAGGACTTTGTGTCCTTCTTAGCCTTCTTCCTCGCTGGCTGCGACTCGCTCGTGCTGCTCAGTATTGCCTTGCGCTTTGCAGCTCCAGCTTTGAACCCATTCTTCGTCGTCGAAAATGACAGACTCGGAGGCGGGGGCTTCTCCTTCTTGGGCTTATCTTCAATCTTTGTCTTGGATGAAGACGCGGGAGGGTCGGGATCGGGCAACGGAGCCAATCCTTTCTCTGGTATACCTCCGTTAGCTAGAGCGCGTATAGCACACGCGCAGCTCACCCTTCCTACGCACGTTCTCCGCCTCTCGCTCCGACAAGTGTTTTCCCTCCTTCAGCACAACTACCTGTGGTTTCTCATCCGCATCGTCCTCGTCCGCACTTCCAGGATCGTCGGCTGGCCGCTCGGGAATCGCCGGCCGCTCCGCCGGACGTCTCGGTATCGGCGGACGCCCTGAGCTATCGAGCGTCTCCCACTCAGGATCTTCAGGCTCGTCATCCTCGTCCGGTACACCCGCGATTCGATTCTGTAGTTTCTAGAGGCTGCGTTGGCTAGTGTGGCGCGTTGGCCAGGTTCTGGATTACCTGCAGAAATCGCGGGGTCGTTCCAGCCGTGTATGTTAGGCGGGAGGAGAGCTGAGCGCGGGTCGGCTCCTTCGACATGGGGTAAGGATGCAAGAGGTGATCATTTGACGCTATGAGTTCACCCGCACCAGCACGAACTGCAGTTCTTGACTACAACCCGGGATGGATGGACAAGACTTTTAAATCTCAAGCTCGCGTTGAAGCTCTCCTGGGTCCTGAGCTGGGGATAAATCTGTCTCGAAAGGACTATGACACTGTCTTGCGCGTCTTCAGCGGCCCTCGATATACAGACGTCTGTTTCCATTTTCTCGACCTGTCTAAAACCTCAACGAGTTCCAGTTTTTCGGCGTTGGGGCCGGCATCGCAGCCATGACGCTACCGCCTGTGGTATTGAAGAGGCGGGTGTCTATACCACTCGGGCTCGCCGCATACACCGTCGGCAGCGTCGCGGGAGCTGTATCGCGCCACTTTACACACATCCAAGTTCTCCGTGGCCTGGAGAACCCCCACGGCTTCGCTCGTGCCCTAGAGTCGGTCAAGCGCAAGGTTCCATACACCCCAGGCTTGATTGGGTTCTCTCGAAAGTTGCCGCCAGCGGAAGAGGAAGAGAGGCTGCCATTTTCTGAGCTGGAACCAGGTGCGTATGATACTGAGTCGCCGAGCTACACGATCTGACGCTGTCTAGACTTGCCGCCCGTCGAAGGGTTTGCGGGCCAACGGACGAAGATCCCAAACCCACCACCTCCGACAGTTCCTGGAAAGTCGCGTTGGGACGAACTGCGCGCGGCGCGTCGCGTCGCGGAAGCTTCTGTTTGGGATAATATCCGCGCAGGCAAGAGAGCGGACGGGGGCGCGACAACAACACAATCGCCAGCAAAGCCAGACGCGACAGAGTACAATTCTGCGACACCATATCGCGACGAAGACCGTATCGCAGCCCAGGCGGAATTCGATGCGTTGGTTGAACGAGAACGCAGGATGCAAACACGCTCATAGTAGCAAACAGCATTTAGCATAGGCAACGAGCACAACAAATGTACAATCTAATGTAGCCAATGATTATGGGGGATTAATGAGTGTGGATAGCGTAAAAAGCAATGTGCGATAGCTATGAGTTCCAAAGGAAGGGGCATGGGTATCTTGCGCCTCCAGATCGCTACGGTTTACGGCGCACAAGGTCTCTCAGTCCTTGCCGGATCTTTTTGACGCGCCGTCCAACTGAGCCCTTTTCTTCCTTGTCGAACCGATTCTTCCGTTGTTGTTCGTCCCGAGCACGTTCTTCCCTCGCGAGCTCTGCCAGAGCCAGCCGCATCTCCATTTCGCCACTGACGGAGAATCCCGAGTTTGACTCGGACGACGGTGTGCTAAACGCGCCAAAACCGATCCGGAACCGGGAGCTAGATCGGCGCGGGAGAGAGATAACAGGATGGTCCGTGTCGTCCTCGAGATCCTCGTCCAGCGCAAACGCAGACGGACGCGTCGTGGGTGACACCCGCGGCGGACTGCCGTGCGGGGAGCTTGGCCGAGATTGGGGAGGAGACATGTTTGGCCGAATCGCCGAGTAGATGGGGCGACTGGGATGCCCAAGGCGCGGCTGCGACTGCGAGCGCGCGTGGCTGACCGGTCTCGGGGAACTACGCGCGGCGGCGGTGGGCGGTGCATGAACGAGGGATACGAGGGACGTAGGCCGCACGGCCTTGGGTAGCTGGAGTGGTTCATCGGCGGCCACCGACTGGACCGGGGCAGAGGTACGGTAGTGTGAGATGTCTTTCTTCTTTCGTTTGAGACGGGGACTGTCGACGACGAGGGGCGGGCATGAAGGTTTCGTGAGGTCGTCGTGTTCCATGGCCAGTACGGTCTACGCTCAAGCCAGGAGGTCGTCAAGGGTCGTGGTCAGAAGCACGCTGCGAATGTCAGTCATCGGCAACATCCGACAAGCCAGCTCAGCACTCAGCTGCAACCATCATGCCCCAGCAGCCCCCGCGCTCCGTCGTCCAGTCGTACCTCGGTACGGCTGTAGCCTTCCCTTCGACGCGTCTCATATCACAAACAGCCCTCCCCGCGAACCTACGTCTCAAGATGGGCATCGCGCTGGCTGTCTTTGCCGGAGCTGGTCTCGCCATCTCCGACTACCTCGAAACAAAGATGCCTCCAGAGAAACCCTCGCAATCTAAGTGAATATTGGGTAGGTATGGTGCTACATTCTAGTTTGGCTTATACTCTAGGCTGTTCAGCAGGCACGAGCAATTTCGGGAGTCTTCAGTCCAGCGTTGTGGTGGTTCGACGCGCTTGGGCGGCGGAAAAGCGCTTCGAGAGGGTGCGGCTCCAGCGTTGGGAGGTACAGAGACGGAGGGCGTCCAGGGACCAAGCTATGCGGGTCGGGTGTCGACGGGCTCAGCTTTTCCTTCGCAAACTCCTCCAACGACGCCATTGTCGGATATCGATGCCCATCCTCGCTCGCAATCTTATATTCCCAATCTCCCCGCGCCCAATCCGGAACGATTTCTTCGCCGTCGCTGCTGCGCCGCTTCTTTCCGACGATTGCCAGACAGCACCGCCAGACCGACTCGAAGTAGACGGCGCTGAACAGAACTCCAGCGACCAGCACGATTCCGACCATTGCCGCACCGACAATCTTCCACTGCGCTGTCGAGGACGTTTGCGACGCGTCTTGAACGGGTGCAAGCGTCGATGTGGGTGAAACACCGCCGAGGACAGAGATAGTGTACGAAGAGCCTGAGGGCGAAGTGGTTTCGCTCGGCGATGCGAGATTGGGCGTCGCGAGTAGAGTCGTCGCTGTGTGGGATGGACTGTTTGTGGATGCGGCTTTGGCGTGCTTTCCAGTCTTGGTGGGAAGGATGTCTGCGAGACCGTACGCGTCTTTGGTCGTGAGCGGGATTCGCGGCGGGCGTGGCACTACTTGAGGTTCGTTCGTGTCCGGGTTCTCCTGTGGCGCGTCGACAGTGAGCGGGGAAATGTCGTCGTCGCCGAAGAGGCCGTCCAGAGCTCCTCGCGGGTTCAACGCGCCGGTTTCGTCATGTATTGGATGGGCGAGAATAGTGCCAAGGAAGACGAGAGCCAGGGCGAGTTGTAGGAGAAACATCGAGGTGAAGACCAAGGTTGCTACAATCATGCAAATACATCTTCCTCGAATCCCATTAACAGCCAAACAACAACATGCTAGCAGTAATATCCGTAAATGAGGGTCTAATACTATGTATGCAGTAAGTCCGTACACGAAAGCATATGCATGGTATCAAAAATCAAGTTAGTGCGCGGTCGTTGCAGGACTGGCATGTTTGCCCCAATAATCAGGCAGCGTCAGCGGAGCAGGTTGGTACGGAGACTCTCGTGGCGGCTCAGGGAGTGGATTCGAGAGCGGCGGAAGTGTTGGAGGAGACGAGGAAGTTACTCGCGAATTCGACCCGTTTGCATAACCAGCAGGGTATGGTGCAGGCGGCATCGAGTGGTAAATCGGCGGTGGTTGTGGTTGGAACGGCGCCGACATGAGGAAGGCTGTATGGCTCGAGCCGTGAACACCTCCCAACTGCTGTACTTCCACCGCCTTCTCCTTGGTCGGTAAAGGCGGAGGAATAGCACCATTTGGCTCCATCCCGCTCATACTTCGTGCTTTCCACAAACGATCCATATCCCAAGCCTCTCTTGCTCGGACTTGATTCATCTCAGCAGCAAGCGGAACCTCCGAAATAGGTCGAGCAGCGTTGGACGGCCCGCGCTCAAGCGTACGGCTCGGAGCAGGCGGCGGCGGCTGTGGCTTGTCCAACCGGATCTGTGCGCTCTTCCGCTTCGTTGGCGACTCCTCCTTTCGCTTCGTTGGCGAACCCTCTTTCCGCGGTTGCGCAGCGAGCGGTTGGGGAATGCTGATTCGCGGTTGATCGCTCCCCGTTGGAAACGCCAGCGAGTTCGTCCCCTCTGCGCTCGACTGCCGTTTTCGCTCGCTCCGACCCTTGCGTTCTGCCTCTGCAGCTTCCTTCTCTGCCTTGGCCAGCCGCCGCTGCTCGCGATCTCCCGACTTCTTGCCCTTGCTCGCGCCTTTCGACGACTCCATCACCTCCCATTGCTCTCCCGCAGCCCTGATCGTCTCCGTTGACGCATAAACCGTACCAGAGGAGCTCCGTACAAGTCTGAACGTTTCCGTCTCCCGACCTGTTACCGCAACTTGACTGCTTGGCGATGGGTCGCGCGAATTCCGCTTGGACGGCACGGGCGGCGGGATTGAATCAGTGTCGTCCGGAATTTGGGCATCTGGGTTGTACGGAGTCGGGGGATTGACTAACACAGAGGCCGCGGAGAGCGGAGAGATGTCGGCGGGGTTGGGGCTAGCCAACACCATGCTTTCGGGTCGTTTTGAAGAGCCCGGGCCGTAGTCCAAAGGAAATGGAACAGCGGGAAGTTTGGGGGATGGTGGACGGGGCGGCTGGGTCTTGGGGATTGTGGGAGCTGGAACTCGACGCGCCGAAGAAGACTCGTGTATGAGCGACGACTCCACAGTCGGCCTGACCGTGGATACGGGGCGCTCAAGGCGATGATCATTCGCAAACGGTTGCGGCAGCTTTTCCGGCGATGGTGGTGGTCGCGGAGGCGAAGGAGAGCGATCTTTGGTGGGTGAGGACATTGGTTTGGTTGGTGATGCGGACACCTTGGTCGGAGACGCCGAAGGCCTGGGCGGCGACGGCGGTCGCGTCACGGGAATGTCTATTGCAGGAGTAGGAAGCGGGCTTTTTGGCAATGGGGTGGGCGGAGGCGGGCTCTCTGCTCGAAGCGCAAAAAGATGGCGAGAGGCAGCAATGGCCGGAGTCGGCACAGGGCTCTGTGGTACAGGCGCCGAGAAATAACCAGGTGACAGTGTCGACAAGGTCATTGCCTCCGGTGACAGAGGGATGTAGAGGTCTGTTGGCTTGACCGTTTCCGCCGTTCCTTCACGCGAATGTGTGTCAATGGACATGTTGTCCGAGGGAAGGCGCATCTCGAGCTGAACTGGGGTACTGTCCGCCGAACCCGGATCGGGATTGGCGACCATGAGCCTACCCATTCGATATGTTGCGTCTAGGGACACGGACGACCGCCTGTCGTCCTCGATTTGAGGCTGGGGTACTTCAGGTTCGGGAGGAGGCGGGTTAACGAGCAATGATGGCTCCGGCGCTGGAGGGGCGAGAGGCGGAGTTGGCGTGTCGTTAATCGGCTCCGGCGCCTGAAATTTCTCCGGACTGGGCTGCCGTTTCGTAGGCGAAGGCTGACGGACAACTTCCATCGCTGGCTTGCGCGATATGCTGAAGCGTTTGGCAATGCGGCCCAGCACGCTACCCCTCTGATCTTTTTTCGACTTCTCTGCCGGCGCAAAGGACAACGGAGGCCCTAGTGAAGGCGTTGCGGCCCTAGAATTGAGCCCCTCCGTCAGACTCGGGGCATGCCGACCGAATATCCCAACTGTACGTCGCTTGCTGAGCTTGCGCGTAACTGTCCGCGGGGGCTCGGGGGGCTGGAGATGAACCGCAGACGTCGATTGCGAGAGAGGGGAAGGGGTAACAGTCTTGCGACGATTTTGGGGCGCCGTCATGCTGGACGTGCGTGAACGGGTTGCCTGGTTCTTGGGCGCCGTCAGCTTGGAATGCGGAATAGAACATTGCCACGCACTTCGTCGAACGAGACGGGGCTATTACTCTTGCCAACATCGTACGGCGACTCGTGGTGCCAAGCTGTGCCCCAAGGGTCCGATACATCCATCAGGTCGACATTGTCGTGTGCGGTTTGTGAGGTCTTGCGCGTCCTCGGCACGTTCGACACGTCCTCCATGCGCGTTTGAGACGAGTTTGGCGTCTGTCCGGGCGACTTTGACGGAGACCGACTCATTCCCGGCATCCTCGAATCGTCTCCGGATGCTGCCATGGCAGGAAACGATGTAGAGAACACGGAAGGTGGACCGGTGGGGGAGCGGGTGTTGGTTGGAGCGACGAGGTGGTGGTTTTTGTACCACTTTGGCCCAACTGGGTTGTGCATTGTGTATCGGGTGGTGAAGTGTTGGCTATCCCTGTACCAGGCCGGCAGCTCCTTCAACGTTTCCGGGATAATGCTCCTGGACAGCGGCAGGGACATGGCCGAGTCGCTCCATTCGCTGCCGTGTTCGCTGATACTGGGCGGTGGTCGTGCCAGGGAAGTTGCGGAGGCGGAGCCCAATGAGGCGGCGGGTCTCTTTAAGGGACCGGGCACGGGAGGAGCGGACTTGGGAGACTGGGGCATTGCTGAGGCTCGTTTGCTAGACTTGCGGGAGAACAGGGATGTGCCTGCGTTGGACTTGCGTTTGGAGAGTTTGCGCTCCAGGTCGCCGCGTTGCGCCTCCTGAACTGGGATGAGAGAGACCCGGGTGGAGGTGACAATGTGCTTGCCTTATAGAAGGACTGGAGCTCTGCCTGCGACGCGCGCTGCCGTCGTCCCTGCGACTATTTCAAGTTCTAAATGAACTGCCGCGGAATGAGCCCGGATAGCGTACCTCCTCGAAGGGCTCAGCCTCTCCGCTATAGTATGCCATGGTCGTGAGTTGTGGGCGTAAGGAGACAGTGGTGAGGGCAGGTCGCAAGACCTGTTGGCGGACTCGGTTGATTCGGGCGACTTTGACCGCAAATTCCACGACGAATGCATGCCAGTCGTATGCAGTACGCCCACCACCACCACACTGTAAATGAAATATACACACTCGCTTCGCGATTTGCCCGATTGAGTTGACGATCTCCCTTGAATTCCGCCACAATGTCCATCCGTGTGCTTCTGCTAGGTAGCGGTGGCAGAGAGCACGCGCTCGCGTGGAAGCTGGCCCAGTCCCCCCTCGTCGACCACATATACGTCTGTCCAGGAAACGGAGGCACCGCCAGCCTTGACAAGACCACAAACATCTCCGTCAAGCACGATGATTTCCCTGCTCTCGTCGCGTTTGCCGTCGACAGTCAGGTTCGAATTCAGTATTGCATCTTCTCCCAGCGCCCACACAGACTAGGTGTCTCTTCTTGTTCCTGGTCCAGAGCAGCCGCTCGTCGATGGTGTCGAAACACACTTCCGCAAAGGTTTGTTGCCCGATCTCCGCAGTGCCTACGATTGCGATTATCTATCGCAGTGGGGATTCCGGTCTTTGGTCCTAGTGCACTAGCAGCGCGAATGGAGGGCTCCAAAGCGTTTTCCAAGGATTTTATGGCCCGACATGGCATTCCGACGGCGAAATTCAAGGTTTTCAAGTCCTCGCAAATCGACGACGGCGTGCACTATGTCAAGACCTGTGGTCATCCAGTCGTCTTGAAGGCCGACGGCCTTGCGGCTGGGAAGGGCGTCTTAATTCCACAGACAGTCGATGAGGCTATCGCGGGTTTGAAGGAGATCATGGTCGACGGTGTTTTCGGCAGCGCAGGTAAGATCGCGACGGCCGATCCATATTTGCGTCTCATTGGAGGACATAGGTGACGAGGTGGTCGTCGAGGAACTGCTTTTGGGCTCCGAAATCTCAGTACTCGCGTTTTCCGACGGCTATTCCATCTTTCCGCTACCTGCCGCTCAAGACCACAAACGCATCGGCGATGGAGATGTGGGCCCGAATACAGGTGGAATGGGCGCGTATGCACCAGCGCCCGTTGCTACTGCCGAAATTATGAACCAGCTGCTCACCGAATCGCTGCGACCAACTATCGACGGCATGCGGAAAGATGGTTTATACTTTTGCCACAAAATGTCCTAGATCTAACTCTACGTGTAGGCTATCCGTTCGTCGGAATGCTCTTTACAGGATTCATGATCACTTCGGATGGTCCAAAGGTCCTCGAATACAATGTCCGGTTCGGCGACCCGGAAACCGAAGCTCTCATGTTGCTCCTCGAGGACAGTTGCGATCTAGCTGCAATTCTCCTGGTAATATCTTCCATGTTGTCACATCACAGCTGACCTCGTTGGCCAGGCATGTGCCGAGCATCGTCTCGACTCAGTCAAACTTGCAATACGACCGGGCTACGCCGTATCGGTCGTCATGGCTTCGCAAGGCTATCCTGGATCTTATGAAAAGGGCAAGGTTATCGATCTTACGAACGCCCCGTGCGCTGTCATATTTCATGCTGGAACAACATCGTCCGAAGGCAAAATCCTCACTGCTGGCGGCCGGGTACTCGTCGTCTCGGCGCACGCAAACACGCTTCAAGAGGCCCTTGACCAGGCATATGCGAGCGTGGACAAAATATCTTTCGAGGGCAAGACCTTCCGGCGCGATATCGGCCACCGGTAAGTTCACCTTCACTCATCCATCGATGTTCCTAATGGCATTGCTAGGGCTCTCAAACCGCCGCCGCCGCCATCAGGCTTGACGTACGCACAGGCTGGCGTGTCTGTCGACGCGGGAAATTCACTAGTCGAAGCGATAAAGCCATTTGTCCGCTCCACGCGTCGCACCGGTGCAGATGCCGAGATCGGTGGCTTCGGGGGCGTTTTCGATCTCAGCGCAGTTGGCTACATTGATCCTGTACTGGTGAGTGGGACGGATGGTGTCGGTACCAAGCTGCGCGTAGCCGTAGACGTTGGCATCCACGATTTCGTCGGTATTTGCCATATATTTTCTTTGTTCTTGCAACTGCCTAACTGGGATTAGGAATCGATCTCGTGGCCATGTCCGTCAACGACCTGCTTGTGCAGGGAGCCGAACCGATGTACTTCCTCGACTATTACGCCTGCAGTAAACTCGACATCGCCGTCGCCACCCAAGTGATCAAAGGCATCGCAGAAGGTTGCCGGCAAGCCAACTGCGCCCTGATCGGGGGAGAGACGGCTGAAATGCCGGGAATGTACCAACTCGGCGACTACGACCTCGCCGGTTTCGCTGTCGGCGCAGTCGAACGCCTTTCGATCCTTCCAAAACGCAATATCGCCCCTGGCGATATTATTCTCGGTGTCGCTTCCTCTGGGTTGCACTCCAACGGGTTCTCACTCGTCCGAAAAATACTAGCCCTCACCGGCCTCTCGTATGACGCGCCTTGCCCATGGGACAACAATACAACCATTGGGCGTGCGCTTCTCGAGCCTACGCGAATCTACGTCAAACAGATCCTCCCCGCCGCTAAAAGCGGTCTACTCAAAGGCATGGCACACATCACCGGCGGCGGATTCGTCGAGAACATCCCGCGCGTTCTTCCCGCTAACCTCGGCTGCTTTGTCGACGCAGCAGCCTGGGAGCTACCGCCCATTTTCCGCTTCCTGATGAAGAACGGCAACGTCGCGCCGCTTGAGATGGCGCGGACGTTCAATAATGGCATCGGGATGGTCTGTGTGGTCAGCCACAAAGACGTCGAGGTTGCGATGGATGCGCTACAACGGAGCGGGAGCGCGGCCGTCTACAAGATTGGGGAGGTTACAAATATGCCAGGAGTGGAGATGCGGAATCTCGAGCGATGGGCTTGAAAACACGGATCGTACAGGCGAATCGTTGAAATACAGGCATATATAGAGGGCTTGACATGACAGAGTGAACAGCAGAAGAGTGAGCGGCGTATACGTGTACTTAGGCTGTGTGGTAGGCTAGTTTTGGCGACGATGTATGTGTTTTGTGAGAGGGAAGGGAGCGAAAAAAGCTGCAGTCAAACCATATACATGAAAGGTACCGTAAGTTAGAATAACAATGCGAGATGAGCGTGCGGGGTCACGAGCTTGCGGGATGCGGGCGGATTGAGTGAATGGTGCGTGATGTACTGTAGGTGGTGGCAATATGCAAGGTAGAAGGGGACTGAACATAGATAGTCCAACCAGGGAAACAATTAGATAGAAACAACAATTGGGAGAGCGCAGAAACGAGGGCGAAGGCTAAGGAAGGGAAGGGAGATATCTAGATGATGGCACGAGCATCAGCAGTGGCGGTTTTAAGCGGCGACGGCAACATCGACGTTGGCGGTCGCTACAGCGGCGAACGAGGGAATGGCGGGGACGACCTCTGTGGCAACGCCATTGACCTCCTGGAGTTTAACAAGATTTAGTTTGCGATCATGTGTACGATTAAGCCGTACCTGAATACGCTCGGGCGTCGTTGCCCGCGGGCTGGGCGCCTGGTAGCTGTTGGTGCGAACGGGGCGCGGCGCTTGAAGCACTTGCGCGGCCGTCGGACCGTTCCCATTGACGAGGCCGCCATTGGCGCGGATGGGTGGCGTCGTGGCGCCCCCGCCTAGAACCGGAAACTCGTCAGCGTTCGGGACGCGCTGCTTCATAGGGAACGAGGCCCGCTTGTTTGCATAGCCGTTGAGGGCGCCACGTCCACCCCGACCACGGAAAGAAGACCCGCTATGGCCGTTCTGAGAAAAAGAACTTCGTAAGCAAGATGTTCCAAGTGACATGCAAGTTGCTTACAAGGGACAAGTTGCCCATTTTTTCGTCAAGAGCGGAGTAGCCGTTCCCGTTGGCATGGCCACCGCGAGGAGCACGAGGACCACCTCCACGAAGATGGAACGACGCGGAAGGAATCCCGTCCTGCGGGATAATGTGCGGGAACCGACAGTCATCACTTGCATGGGCGTTAGATCGGGGAAACACGGAAAGAAGAGCAAAAAAAGGCGACGAACCCGTTCTTGCACTTGCCGAGAGGGAAGAACATGCACGGAGGCACCGGCTTGGAGCGGGGAAACGTCCCACGCCGAGCGCTTGTGCCTCGTCGGTTTGCAAACCCGTCCTGTCGGGGCCCCGCAGCGTCCGACTGCGCGTCGAGGCGCGGAGATTTGACCAGGGAGCCATTCGCATCGGGGTAGATCGCCGAAGCGTGCCCATTCGCTTGAGGATACATGGACGCATGCCCGCTCGGCTGAACTACGAAGCCGTTGGCTGCAGTTGGAGAGGATGGATTGAAGCCAGCTGGTGGCGACTGCGGAGTCGGGCCAAGGGAAGAAATAGGCATGGGTAGTGCTTGGCCGTTGGGCGGGTACATCATTTGCGACGGGCCATATGGCATGGCCGGGGCGCCTGTTGGGCTGAACGGGGGCATCATCTCGGACGGCGGATGCATGGGCATCGGCGGACCCTGCTGAGGCGACTGACCGTTCATGGCACCTGAGAAGGACGAGGGCGGTACGGGATAGTAATATGGCTGCGGCGGATGCTGCTCATACGAGCCTGGGTATGTACCAGGCTGCGGAACGCCGCCAGGTGGCGCATAGTATCCTCCAGGAGGTCCTTGGGGGTGCAGAAAGAGACAGGATGCCCCGTAGCGACAAGCAGGAAAGAACCTGCACGGAATATTCGACGCGACTTGGAAAATGAAAAATGTTAGATTGCATATTGCAAAGCAATCTGACAATCGCGCACCTTCAGGTGGGGGAAGGTGGTTCTGGCGCTGATTGCCATTGGGCATGGGGGGCGCAGGAGGTGGGTAGTACATGGCCTGAGGAGGAGCGCCGTTGATGCTCGGATAGTATGGATAGTTGGACGGGGCAGGCGCATAGTGGTTTTCGTTCGATCCATAGGTGGTCTCTTGAGATGAAGTAGTGTCTTGGACGCGTTTGCTACGCGCAAAATTGAGCATCCCGAGAATGTCCTGGTCGGAGGTAAAAGTTTCGGGAGGGCCTTGGCTCGACGCGTTCGTCGGGTCTGCGCCTGAATTAGATCTGGTAAGCGAGGCCGTTGCATACAAGGGACCAAGGGTTGTATACCTTTGTCCAAGAGGACCTTGACTATTTCTGCATGGCCGTTCTTGACGGCCTCGATGAGCGGGGTGGTCCCGGACACTGGAGGCGGCAAAGGACAGTGAAGGAAGGGTGCAGGTAAATATCGATGCGATGAAGGGATGGAGGGGCGCGGGATTAATGAGCGAAAAGGACGGCGGGGACGGGTGCGACGACGTACGACTAATTTCGAGGTCGACATTTTGTTCGGCGAGGGCGGTCTGGACGGCATCGAGGTCTCCTTGCGAGGACGCCTTCCACAGAGCAGCCATGTTACAGAAGCGAGAGCGGGGATGCTGAGAACGAAACCGGGAGGCGGGAGTTCGGGGCAAGAAAGAGATCACAACTGAAAAATTGCAACACGACTAAGAGCTTATATGGAAGTCCCGATCCCCAACAGGTCTAACAATTTCTGTGCTGGTCCTCCCACTGCCGCTGGTAGCTCCAATTCTCGAGATGGCGGCAGAGACATAAGCTCCTGCACGGCCGTCTGCGTCGATACACCTGGTAATAGTCAGCATCGCTTCTGCACAACCAAATGCCACCTACCCTCGTACAAAACCTTGTACACCGATTCCGCAATCGGTGCACTCACCCCGAGCTTCCCGATGATATGCTGCACACTCTTGGAGGTGCTCACTCCCTCTGCGACCGATCCCAGCGTCGAGATGATCGTCTCGAGCGTCTCTCCTTGTCCGAGGCGGTATCCGACCGTGTAGTTACGCGACGAACTCGAACTGCACGTCAGGAACAGATCTCCTACACCAGCCAAACCCAAGAATGTTAGCGGAGACGCGCCATAGGCCGTGCCGATGCAGGTCATCTCCGCCAGGCCACGCGTTATAATCACTTTCCGGGCCTGAGCATCATCCCGCGCGACATAGAGAACACGTACTTGCCCGCGTGTTATTTTCGTATCTAAGACCGTCTGACATCCCAGCGGCCAGAGCATATACGTTCTGAAGCCGCTCAGCCGAGGAGACGCGCGGAGGGGCGGGGATACCTTGAGTGCGCCCGCGAGTTCAACACCAATTGGATCGCTTCCCGTGTAACTAGAGGAACGTTCAGCAAAGTAAGTCAGGCACACTGCCTACACAAACCATCTAAAGTGCGGTTGATGAAAGAGCGCTGCAGTTTTGTTCGCCTCTGCTTCCGTAAACGAGACCACCGACACAGATGTCGGTCGTCTTCGGACGACTATCAACGAGGCTGGTGAGCAGTTGCCAAAACTACGACAGGCGTTGCCTCACTTTCTTTGGCAAACGACGGTCCAGACTGCATTAGGTGAGCTTGCGTTTCAAGCAGTTGGCTAGCGCACAATAAAAGTTGCAGCTTTGGCTACATCGGCCCCAAGCGAATCGGCAATTATCTCGAGGGTCAACGCGTCCGAGCCAATTTCGATACCCTTGTTGACGAAGATGAGCAATGGCAGCTTTGTCTTGTCGCCCAAAGACTGCTTAAGAGTCTTGAGATTCTCTCTACGAGGCATTGGCGCTTGTAAAGCGATTTCTGAGCAGACACACATACCTGAGGAACTGTGTTGGGATTGCAAATAGAAGGACATCCATATCCTGGATGAACGCGGTGTCGGGAAGTGCAGGGCCAACGGCGACGATGTTTGGGGAGAACTTGTGGCCTTCCAGGTACTTGGGATGTTTGTTGTGGGTGTTGAAGTGTTTCACGACGCTCTCGTCGCGTGCCCAGAGGAATACTTTGTGCTCCGAGTCGCCCAGATGGTCCGCTGTATTATTTCATTAGCTTTGCGTCTCTTTATCATATAAAACGAACCCACCGAGACAAGATCTTGGGCGCCAGTCAAGACTTGGTGCCGCAACCTATGACGCACTCACCCAAAGTTACCAGCACCTGCGACGCGTTAACTTGGTTTTGACACGAGCCCGACTCGAATGGTGCGCGTTTTACGCGTCGTTTGGGGATGGTGCGACGCACCAAAAATGAGGACTTTCGAGTTTGCGTCTGGCTGGGGCTTAGATGTCGCCATTTGGAATCTGAACGATGTAGAAAGTGGGGAGAAGCGGTTGCGGAGAGAGGGAGAGCGTGAACGGAGTCTGTGCACTGGACTTCGGAGTACTGGAGCAAGGTGCATGGCAAGCATTTTGATGGCAGCGTACAAGCGACGCGTCGGGCGATGACCACCTTCTGAATGACTCGCTGAGACGCGCTGTTGGACTGCCCGATGCGCAATTCTGAAATAAACCGGGTGTGATACCTGAGCTTGCTGGACGTGAGCCACGTCGAGATCGCGGCGGCGGCGCTGAAATGCGGCCGCGGAGACAAACGAACATGGACAAATATAATGGAATAAGCGCCAGCGCGAGTCTCTCGGCTACCTACACGGGCGTACACTTGTCTTAAGAATAACTTGAAACCATCAGCGGTTAAAATACTGGAGCACGCGCTTGAAGCCATTGTAAAAACTGACGGGCTAGAATGTGTTAGGACAACCGCGCTTCCAACTATTGTACAACCGACGTCAAATAATTTTAAGATTCACGTACGTCGGCAAGAGCAGGGCGACAGGTTTTGCCAGGCGATCATCCTTGCCCCGCCATCCCATTTCCATTTGTGAGAGCAAATAATGTATTAAATGAACCAGTATAGCTAAGACAAACAAGCAGGAATATCTCCACTCAGGCAGAAGGGAAGTTGAAGGCATGGCTGTTCATGCTGCCCGAGCCAACTAAAGAAAGAATGTCAGCAAGGTCGGACGCGTCAAGCGGTAACGCACATGTCGCAAGAGGTGAGGGCGCGCCGGGAGAACTATCCGAGGCATTGAGCATGTTCTCCATGCGGAACCCGCTACGAGACGCGACGTGGCGCTGGGTGGGCGGGTCATACGCTGGTCGGCCAACTAACAGGAACATTAATATATCATGGGCAACGGCCAGAGACAACATACAGCTCATACCGCCATCATGCATGGACGGATAACCGCGCCAATCCGCTCCGCTGCTGCCTGCGGAGAACATCGTCAAGAAAAGAGAAGGCGGCGGAGGCTGGACATACCGTTCGGAGATGTGTTACCGGATCGCGGGGAGAGGGGATGGCGGTTCTCCGGAGACCGTGCGCGCTGCGGGAGAGGCATCGTGGGGCGCCCGATAGGTTGCTGCACGTTGAGCATCGTTGTGGGGAGGCTCTCAATGAGGTCGTCGTTGAAGAGCTGCATCTCGATGGCTTTGAGAGCCGCAATCTCCCTGTAGAGCGTGAGGGAGTAACGACGACGCGGAGCCAGAGCACGCACTGAGACCACTCGTTGTTGGTCAAGTCGGAGCCGTATTTCTTCCGCGATCCGTTGAGCGTGGCCGTGAACGCGGCGAAAAGGTTTGTCGCGAGGATTTGCGACTCGTTGTCATTGTCGATGGGCTCGCCGACCGCGGAACGCTTCTTGCGAGGCAGCATGAGGTTGGGATACTTGCGGCAGATTGAACGCTATCGCGGGGTGAGCAAGCGCACACTGAAGAATGCAAGGATGGACATACCAAGATGATGAGCTTGGACATCTCCTTCGGCCCCCAGCTCTCCGCCGTCCCGGTCATCTTCTTCGCAATTGCGTTCATGGCGTTCGTGGCCGACAATCCCTGCGTGTTGATGAGCTGTACGGGTTAGCGATCGAGCTCATACTGCAGCCAGTAGGAAGCTCACCGCGCTTCGGAGGGTGTTCTTGCCATGGGTGCACTTGGTGCCGATATAAGTGCCCAGCACACGCTCCATCGCACCCACAGCCTCGAGCGTCGCCTTCATCTTGTTCTTGGTAGTGTTCGCCTTCAGGTATGCCTAGCGCCAAAGCAGTCAGCCGAGGCAAGAAGGAGGTCGTGGTGGCGCACCAAAACAAGATTTCCAAGGCTCGTGTTGTCAAAGTCGAGGACGGAGGGGTCCCAAACAACACGCTTGCAAGCTGCGCTGACTGTATTCTGCATGAAAGCGTAAGGCACGAATGTAATGTGAACGAGAGCATACCTTTTCGGAGGAAGACAAGACCACGTTCTCGTCCAAACGCTCGAGTATCGTCTCTACGGCGGCGACAAGAGTGTTCAGCCGCTCGCGGTCCTCCTGCTGCTGCTGTCCCATTTGGAGAATGCGAGCGAAGAGGGTTACGAGCGCAAACTGCATGCCCTGCGGAGCGTCGAGGTTCTGCGACGCGGTCAGAATACAGCGGTGTAGTGAGGACGGCGTTGACGCACCCGCGCAACAGTGTAAAGGTCAGAGCGGTGGTCGTGGTCGAGGCGCATACTCCTCGCCAACTGGTCGCCGAGCGCAGTCATGCTGACGTGGCTGGACGCGCGGTGGGGCGGAGTCCGGGCGCCACCGTGGCGGTCGTCGTTGGAGTGGTAATGCGAACGGGTGGGACTCGACGACATGGAATGGGGAGGAGGATGAGGAGCGAAGAAGGGGCTGAGCTCTTATATTGTCGGCTGGATTCAAGATTGGCGTTAGTCGACCCTGCAAAGCCAAAACAACGGAGTCGGCTCACAGAATGATGAGTGGCCACATGAAACGGTGTCCAGCCCTTCGAATTTGCGCTGGAGATGGTGTCCGGGGGGCTGAAAGACCCGAGGTTGGTCGTGTCCGGACGGGTTTACCGCCGCTTCAAGGCGGGAGGGCCAGGCACCGTCCCACAGGGCTGCAGCCCTGAGTTGGTCTCCAGGACAAGCGGGAGCCCATGTCTGACTGCGGAACGGCGCTGGCGGGATTGTGGCGTCCGAAGCGGCGGACGAAGATGAGAGCGAAGGGAAGGTTGTCAACGCACACGTGCATTCGTGATCTCCCCATTATCTCGACGCGTCGTTAAACAAAGAACGATTGGACTGTATACACTGTAATTCTACTGCTGAGAGGTAGCCTCTGCTGCCAGAATATTTCTTAATGTGGAATGTGTCCGCGCCGGGTTTTGGCTCGAACCCGGATTGCCGAGAGTGGATGATGTTGGTGTGGTTGTCGCTCCAGGAGAGGGAGAATTAACCTGGGCTGCTGCCGCTGTGCGCGCTTTTGCTTTGTGCTTGTGTAGCTCCGCCCGTGCAGATGCAGTGATGACTGCCTCGCGATGCAATGGTGCGGGAGAAACGCGAAAAGACATCAAAGTCGCTGCATCGCGCATCTGACCGGTGTTGACCACCCAGCTGGTGGAGGTATGTGGAGCGATGTGTTCAACCCGTAAGCGCTTCTCCGCTGCTAGTTCGCGCTCCTGGTACACCGCTCCGGTGCGAGAGATTGTGCACTTGTTGTCGACACAATTGTGCTGAATGTTAATTGTGCAGTGAATGTCCTACTTTGGCGTCAGCTCAGAAATCTACAAGCTGCCAATGAGTTGCCTTGAACGGGATTGCCTGCAACTCTTCCAGCTTCTCCAGGTGTCGCATGCCGTATGCGCGATGGGGTTCTCCGACGATAGTGCGAGATACGAGAATAAAATCAGCCACCTGTGGTTGAGCCACAGGAGAGTTCGCAATTTGCACGATCTCGACGGTGCTACCAATTCGCCGTTGGGTTTCGAAAGAATGGGACCCAGGTTGGGCAACTTGGCAATCATACACCACAAAATTGCCCGGCCTGCACACGTCTCCGTTCGCAAGGATCGTGCTTTCGGCGCGACGAAATAGGGCAGGGTTTTGCGGCCGATCGGGGAGGTGAGGGATTTGGACATCCGCAGTCCACGGCTGCCAGTCACCGAATTTCTTGGACATCCCTGGTATTTATTCAGTCATAGACCAGCCGTGAACGCAGGAATGGAGTTACCAGCACGTGAAGGTATCGCTTTGGTGTCCGATAAACCAAGGTGAGTTGTGCCAAAGTCACTGTGCTGCACAACCTTCGCCGGTCCTGGTCCAGCACAGACCCATCGGCGGTGGCGGCTGGATTCCAAATCGGAAAGTTGGAGAGTCAGCCACGGAGACTTTCCTTCCGCATGGGGCAAAGCAGCGGTCTTTGTCCGAGACGGGGTTTTTGGAAATGGGAAGCGGAAAAAACCCCCATTAAGCAAGTGGCGCAGTCGATTAGCACGAGCCATACGCCACGCAATGTCCCGCGACGGTGCTTGTCGGTTGCTGTGGACACTACAGGCTCGGATTATCGCATTGAAGGACTCAAAACCCTCTGTAGCAAAGAGCATTGCCGGACCAAAACGGCGGATGTGAGCTGGGAGATGTAGAAGGACGTGGAATTTCGGCTTGTTGAACCATGTCGAGTCCAGACGGCAAACACAGTCTAGAAAATGGTGAATTGCGGATTCAAGGGTGGGCTTTGGGAGGATGAGAATTTTGTTTCTGGACATAGAGATGGAAAACAAACAATGTAGGTCGTTATGTCGTCGATGCGAGGCTGCCAGACCAAAGTAGCGACAGCATTTAATGCATTCCATGTTTCTAGACGTTCCTTGGTCAGTAGACCTTGGAGAACAAACGGGGCGGCTTGGATGATTGCCCTGAAGTCTCGTCCAGTGAGGGAGCCAGAGTACGTGACGAGGGTGTGCCCGCGCAAAGGCGAAAAGCCGAGACCAGAGACGTCAAAACTGTCGAGACGCGCAATCAAAGTTGGTTTGTCTTTGTTCTTGATCCGCGCGACCGCGTCGCGCCAGAAATATTTGACAAATCCCAGCAGAATGACGTGTAGGATTTCGACTGGTGTATCACAGTGAGGGTCGAGGTCTGTAACAGCATCTTGGAGAGGACACCGTCAGAAAATACAACACATACCTTTAATGCGCCAAACCGGACTGGTCAACTCGGAGGGGAGGGAAGCCTGCAATGCCGCAATCTGAGTTTGTTTTTGCTGCTGAGTACTCCCTCTGCGCGTGGATATGTCGAAGATCTTCTCCAGAAACGCCTCCATGTAGGTATCTTTGGTGCCTGTGGAGGTCTTCTGGCGCTGATATTCTGCCTTGCCGCCGACAACACAAGCCGCCTGGAACTGCGAGCGGAGCTGAGACGTGGTCTCTTCCCGTGTCCGCGGACGACCGATCTGGAGATCACTCAGCAGAATACGGCGGGAGCGAATGGTAGGAGAGCAAACCGCCATAAACTGCTTTATCCGCTGTATCGTCTCATCGAGTGTTTGATCCTTCTTCGGTTTTGCCTTCTTAGTCTGGGTCGGTGTTGGAGGTCTTCTTGGAGCATGCTCTGAGTCCGAGGCGCCACTCATCTCTGCATCATCTTCTTGAACCCCCTCCGGATCGCCTTTCACATTACAGACACGACAGAAGAACTTGCCTCGGAAACCGATGTGGCAAGCAAACTCGCTTTGCATCGGGTTATCGCCGAGCATCGCAAACACAGACAGGATGACGAGGACGAGCTCTTGATATTCGCAATCCCAGGCCCAGATTCCGCCTGCCTGAGCTTGCCTGAAATTATATGAATGTTTGAAGATGGTTTCGAAGGAAAATCAATACTCAAGCTGCTCCACGATTCCATCTAGCATCTCCAGTGGGGGAGCTATATTTGAGGTACTGAGGAAATGGATGTTGGATTCCTGGTGTACGCAGCTGCGAGGGAGGCCAGCCGCGGTGAACAGAAATGAATTGTGCTTATTCCATTTCTTCGAGACGTTGCCGGATGTGTCGTCACAATAGAGCCAGACAGGGAAAGCGACAACGCGATGGCCTTTAGCATGGACACGCCAGCGGTTTGGCTTGAGGGGATCGGTGAGGGTCCACTCCGCGGTCTGATAAGTGCTGTCGGGTCCGGGTATTAATTTCCCTAGAAAGTATCGTTATTGTTCGTCCGGCTGGCAGAGAATAACAAGAAGTGCACCATGTATAATGCGGGGATCGGGATAACCACGCTCGCCATAGCAAGATGTGAACGCTTTGAACGACACCGTGAAGTTCTCCGCAGGAATATCCCACGTCCTCCGCACATCCACATACCAGCCGGTATTATGTGCGGCAGGTACCATCCGCCATGCTCGAGCATATGTGCGGTCAACTTTGGTGTACCATCGAGTCGGCATGTAGACCCCGGTGGTCGTGATTGCCGGTTCGTGAACAAAGAAATCTTCGTTACCCATTCGAATCATGGGTGTTGCGAGGTCAGGATCCATCTCGTTGAGCCAGCGATCGGCTTGCCATGCCTCTGATAGGGATTTGCCGGCGTCCTCGGGCAGAAATCTGAGCTGCTTGCGGATGGTAGGGTTTGCAAGCTCCTGTGCATAAAATTAGTTGTTTAATCCACAAGAATAGAATAAAATAAACCTGAGCAATGATTGCTGCAAAATCGTTAACATAATATGTATGTCCAAGCTTCCCCTCGTAACGGATGCTTTGAACGCCACAGATTGGTTGGAGCTTCTTGTCGATTTCGTCCATGACACGGTCCGAAGGAAGATTGGGAACACCGAGAACCTGCATTGCCCAGTGTATAGCCGTGTTCTGCTTTTTCGAAAAGGCGCAGCGGGGAACGTGTCTCAGAATGTCAAGGACGCATGTCTGGAGAGGATAAGTGTTGTTTTTCTACAAATAGGTGCAAACCTCTTTATCCGGCCATGGGAACCATTCCGATTTTTCCTCAACATCATCGAGATTGCGTGGAACTCGGCGTGTTGGTCGCTAGAAAGTTGTGATCAGATTATTTTTTTTCAAGTTGAGAGGTAAAAGGGATGCACGCTCGGAAATATCATCATGATCATGCGAGGAGCTGGACGCCGCATCATCCCGCTCTATTCCCTCATCCTCCGAGTGGATATCTTGTGCATCTAGAAACTCCTGCACACGCTCCGCTATCATCACATTGATTCGCTCCTCCGCCGAAGGCTGCAACATCGCAGGTCCGTCAACTCCAGCAGCAGCCCAGTCTACCGCAGCAGTTCCCGGTTCTTGTGCATCATCGTCCCAA